>PVHX01003384.1:0-144383 GCA_004024805.1 Geosciurus inauris
CTTAAAGTAATCTTTTGCTACTTGTAATTGCTCTCTTATCTCTTTGTTAGAATGATCAATGGTTGCCTTTATTTGCTCTCCTATTTCTTTGTTGGATTGATCAATTTTTGCCTGTAATTGTTCACTTATGTCATTCTTTAGTTCGCTGATCATTTTAATTATGTACATTCTGAATTCTTTCTCTGACATTTCATTTACTGTGCTGTCCATGGATTCTGTTACATTGGTATCCAGGTTTATTTGGGGCACTTTCTTCCCTGGTTTTTTCATGTTGATTGTGTATCTTCCTTTCTTGAAATACCAATCTGAGGTATTGTGGCTTCTATCCCATAATCTTGTATTGACACTCTGGATTACCTGTGTCTCACCTTGGAGCTACTTCTGTTTTCCCAGTGTCCCCAGATGGGCACTACTGCCACTAAAATTGGTGGTGGAAGTAGTGGATGTACCTCTAGAGGGCAGTGGGAGTGGCTTTGGCTGGGTTCCTGAGGCAGCCCCTGAGGGCTGTTTTGCCCCTCTCTTGTGCTCCTGCTGGTGAACAGGAACTCTGGAGTGGAACTGGAGGCCAGCCCAGATCTCATCTAGGCAGGGTCACAAGCAGGAGAGTCTGTGTGTGACCCTTACAGTGATTGTGAGCTCCCTTGGAGCTGGAGGCTAGCAGGCTCTGGTCTGCCTTCAGCTGGGCACCCCTGGAATTCCATAAGGGCGGTTTGGGGCCTTCTGTCTCACCTGACCACAGGAACTCTGGAGTGGAACTGAGATGGTCCCACACCGCACTTGGGTGGGGCCTCTTTATGCTGGGATCTCTGCAGGCCACTCTTACCCTGGGTACGTCTTCCTCTGTGGCTGCTAGCTATCAGTCTCTGGTCAACCCTTGGTTGGACACCCATGGAGTTTCCTGAGGATGGATTTGCCCCTCTGTGGCTCCTGCTAGTCCGCAGGAACTCTGGAGCAGAACTGGGGCAGACCCAGGCTGCAGTTGGGCGGGGCTGTCTCTGCAGGCGACTCTTACCCTGAGTTTGGGCTCCCCATTGGCTAGTGGCTAGCAGTCCCTGGTCTTCCTTTGGCTGCACACCCGTGGAGTTTCCTGAGAGTGTATTTGGGCCCTCTGTGGCTCCTGCCGGTCTGCAGGAACTCTAGAGTGGAACTAAGGCAGGCCCAGGCTGCCTCACGCTGGTGTCTCTGGAGTGACTCCTGCCGTGAATTTGGGCTCCCCAGTGGCTAGAGGTAGCAGTACCTGGTCTCCCTTTGGCTGGACAACCCTGGAGTTTCCTGAGGGTGGATTTGGGCCCTCTGCTGCTCCTGCTGGTCTTCAGGAACCCTAGAGCGTAACTAGGGCAGACTCAGACTGCCCTTGGGCGGGGCTGCCTTGCACTAGGGTCTTTGGAGCGACTCTTACCCTGAGTTTGGGCTCCCCTGTGGCTGGAGGTAGCAGTCCCTGGTCTCCCTTTGGCTGGACACCCATGGAGTTTCCTGAGGGTGGATTTGGGCCCTCTGTGGCTCCTGCCGGTCTGCAGGAACTCTGGAGTAGAACTCATCCATATCGTTTTATATCATTCAAGAATCTTTCCTTTTGGAAACAAAAACACTTTCAGCCTTTTGCCACATCCTGAGAAAAAAGCATATTTCACAGAATAAGTAGGGAGACCTATGACTATTCAATGGAACTGATCCAAGGAAGGCACAGCTTATCTTCAAAATCCTCCACTGCTATTCATTACACAGCCCCCTCTTTTTGAATTCTCTCCCATTTTGCCTCAGATATGGGACCCAGATCTCCTTCCTTTAAAATCTTGCCAAGATTTGCAATACCTATGTCCTGTCAAAGTGTTGGCCAAATGCAACTTTTTTTTTTTTTGGTACCAGGGATTAAACTCAGGGGTACTTGACCATTGACCCACATCCCCAACCCTATTTTGTGTTTTATTTAGAGACAGGGTCTCACTGAGTTGCTTAGTACCTTGCTGTTGCTGAGGTTGTCTTTGAATTAGCAATTCTCCAGTGTCAGCCTCCCAAAGTGCTGGGATTACAGGTGTGCGCCACCATGCCTGGCTCAAATGCAACTTTTTTTAATTTTTTTATTTTTTTTAGTTGTTGATGGACCTTTCTTTTATTCATTTATTTATATATGGTGCTGAGAATTGAACCCAGGGCCTCACACATGCAAGGTAAATGCTCTACACTGAGCCACAACCTCAGCCCCTCAAATGCAACTTTTGATATAGTGTTTTCTCAGAATGTTTGTCTTATAGATCCAAATGAGTACATTCTGATGGTGGAATTTCAGAACGTGTGGCAAGCCAACTGTTCTTGAACGCCTTAAATGATTCCATATAGCTATTTATGTACTTCACCAACACAGTAAGACTTAAGTATTGAGTGTCTTTTATGTAGAACTCTGTGACAGTCTGTTATGACATCACTACATTATTAATTATTACATTATTGCTTTCAATGTCATTACAATTTTTCCTAAGTATAGGGAAGCAAATATTAGGAATTAATGTTCAAATCTTATCAAAGACAGCTGTACCTACTACATTAAAATATAAGAACACTGCATATGTCCAAATAATTTAGTATGCAATTGTGTTAATAAATAAGATTCAAGGAGAGGGTTCATACACAGCAACGTGTAAAAATTTTGCAGTCATGTTTTAAAGTTACTACACTCAAATTTCATTATGGTTTTACCACCTGAATGTTTGTTAGCAAGCACTGTAGTCTTTTTTTAAAATTTAAGTTCTATTCTTATATTTGAATCTGCATTCATCTGCTGATCACTCCTATCTTCCTTTCTCCTCCTTAAATTCATGTGTTGAAGAGCATGGGTCTGCAAAATTTCCTACAGTCTAAATTTTACTTACTGAACACTCGTGAGTAGTTTCAGGTGTTTTTCTGTTTCCACATGTTAGCTTATTTAGGCTTCAGTTTATTCCCAGGCTTATTTAGACTTAGGTTTGATCCCTTTGGCAGGGCCCCGTCGGTGATGTTGCTTCCTCCATCACAAGATACTTGCATCTACGTGTCATTTTGTGACCTCAGCAGCTACTGATGTTCAGTGCCTAGATCTCTGAATTCACAGGAGGCTGAAAGTTGCATTATTCAACCTTTACTCTTTTATTGATTGTAATTCTTCCTAAAGAGAGAATTCCTTTCACCTACTAGTTAATTACATAGCAGTGCAGTTCATACAATACAGCAGGCTAATGACTGAATTTCTCCCATATATTTGCCAATTTTCAAAGTAATTAATTGGTTATTTATCTTATTCCCAAGGTGACTGGTAGTTCAGTTTCTTTAAATGCCCTTGTTATCTTATGGTTTTAAATATGGATGATGTGCTTCAATCCATTCCTGTTATTATCCTCTGATATTTTCTTTCTTTAAGTACTTTAAATATGTTATTCCCTTTTGTTCTGGCATAAAGCATTGCTGCCAAGTAGTCTGATGATAATCTAATTCTCACTCACCTCAAAGTCACTTTCTCTGTGTGTCTAGATACCCAAAGAAATGTTCATATTTTAAAAATTTAAAGTACAATTTTAGAAGAATGTGTTTTAGTGCTGTTAATTCTAGATGTATTCTTTCAATATGTAGTTTCTCTCTATATATACACATAACACATATATGTATGTATACACACACACATATGTAGCTTTTCACTTCTTTTTGAAATATTGTTTGTAGTATTTGTTCTGTTTCCTTATTCTACTCCCCGCCTTTTTTTTCCTCCATGGTCCAGGGACTCCTATTATCTGTATGGTAGATCCTATATGTATGTCTTCAATATTTGCCACTTTCTAATCTGTTTTCTCTCTTCCCATTGCTTTATGACCTTTAAATTCTTTCTTCCTGCCAGGTGCGGTGGCACACGTCTGTACCTAGTGACTAGTAAGCCTGAGGCAGGAGGATTGCAAGTTCAAAACCAGCCTCAGAAACTTACTGAGGCCCTAAGCAACTCAGCAAAACCCTATCTCAACAGAAAATATAAAAAAGGGCTGAGGATGTGGTTCAGTGGTTAAGTGCCCCTGGGTTCAATTCCTCTGGTACCAGGAGAAAAAAATTTCTTTCTTCCTTTTCATCTACTTCTCTTAATGCACAATCAGTTGTTTACTGATCCTTGGGTTTTCTTCAGTTTACTTTTCATTTCAGGAATAATTTCTTATTTATAATTCTACTCATTTCAAATGTTTCTATTTTTGATTTATATAGTTCTTTTATGTCTCATCATGTTCCTGGTATTTTTTTGGCTCACTTTAAAATAGTGGGTGGTATTTTGATTTTGATTTACTTAGAAAGCACATCTTTCTGGTGTGCTTTTGTCTTCTGTAGGAATGTTATTCTGTTCCTATCCTCTTTTGTTACAATACTTTTCTGAGGGATTTGACTTCCATACTTTCCTGTTGTTATTTTTATGTGAAATTGTTTTTCTTGAGCTTTTTGAAGTTTATTTGAAGAATCTCTTTTCTAACTTTACAGAGAACATCTTCTGTTTTTACCATTTTTTTTTTCTTTTTGGGGGGATACTGAGAATTGAACTCAGGTGCACTTGACCACTGAGCTATATCCCCACCCCTATTTTTTGTATTTTATTTAGAGACAAGGTCTCACTGAGTTTAGTGCCTTGTTTTTGCTGAGGCTGGCTTTGAACTCATGATCTTTCTGCCTCAGTCTCCTGAGTCACTGGGATTACTGGTATTCACCACTGTACCCAGCTTTACCATATATTTAAAATATTTTTTAACTAAAAATGTTTAAATTCAGCTTACTTTTGGAGATGTTCTTCCTCTCTATTTTTATCTAGACCTTCTCTCGCCTTGTCTCTTGTTTGTATTTTGCTCAATTTGGTCTTCATGCTGGAAGTTAGTCCTCAGTGTGGGTCCCTCTCCTAAAAGGAATTCCAATAGCTTTGTTTCCAGAGTCTGTGCAGTTATATTATTTCAGCCTCTTCAGACTTTACCACGAGTTCCTTGCACTCTCATATTTTAGAGAAGATGAATACCTCTTCCTATTTCAGCCATTGTCCTCAACCTAATTGGCTGGGCCTTCTAGAAAATACTTTTTGGCTATTTTGAAGATATCCAGATGCCTTATTGATTTCCTTTATTGATACCAGTCGCCTTATGACAGCTACTGGTTGTTAGTACTGCTTGCTTCTATATTGGAGATTGTGGGAATATTATTTACTTAGATTTGTGGTTGATGTTCTTGGATTTGAGTTTTGGTGTATAGTTATTTTGTCTGCTTTTATGTTCAGACTGAAAAACTGCTGCTGCTGTTATCATACCAGAATTCTTCAAGAAACAGATTTTATAAATAACTTAATACTTATATTAAAGAACTTACACTCAGTCCGTGACATCATTTTGTAGGCATCATATTTAACTACGTCTAACCTCTTCCACTGCTATCACCATCACCCACTTTAATCTAGACTATTATAGTAGTCCCTCAATTTGTCTCCCAGCTTCCCTTGCTGTACCACTATAGCAGCTGCAGTCAGGTCATATGACTTTCAACTCAGAACACTGCAGAGCTTCTCAACTCTCAGGGCCTGTGTGATCCAGCCTGTTGTTTCCCTCAGATCTGCTCTCCTACTGGATTAGGCTGCTTCAAACACACCACACAGGCTCTCGCCTTAGGCGTTTACACTGTTAACCTCTCAATTCAAAACACTCTTCTTCCTGGATTTCACCTGGCTTCCTCTATCACTCCTTTTGGTCTGTGCTCAAATGTCATCAATAAGAAAGGACTGCCCTGGCAATAGGTAACTCCTCAAGGAGAAATACATACATACCCTTTTGTCTCCCCATATTTAGTTTTTTTCACAGCACTTGTCACCATATAGCATGTTATATGTGTGTGTGTATATATAAATAATATCTTTCTATCCAGAATGACAGAGCCATGAAAATAGGAACTTACATTGTCTTAGGATTCTGAATAGTGCTTGGCACAAAGTTAGCACTCAATGCAAATTTGTTAACTAAGTGAATAAGTGACTAAATGAATATATAAATTAGCACCTAATATTCAAGAAATGTTAGCTCTTTCCTTGTCAAGGAAAATAAAGTGATCTTTAGGGAATGTCACTGTTTGCCATGTTAGAAGAATCAAAAATGAAAACGTACATTCAAAAAATGATGAAGCAGGTCAAAATAGTGACATTAGAGCCCAAGAAGGGATGGTCAACTATATCCAACACAGAGTAGCCAATGAGATCAGGATCTAGGAAGAGTCTGCAAGACTAGTGCGATGGCTTGAATTATGTCCTCCCAAAATGCACACATTGACACCCTAATGCCCATGTGACTATATTTGGAGATAGACTGTTAGGAGGCAATGAAGATTAAATGAGGGAAATGCTGAGTAGTGATACTGGCCAAATTATATTGCTATACTGTGTGCATATATGAATATTTAACAACAAATCCAATCAATATATACAACTATAATGCACTAATAAACGTGTGGAAAACAACAATAGAACTTAAACGAAGTCATAGGGGTGGGTTCCTAATTTGATAGGATTAGTGTCCCCATAAGAGACACCAGAGAGTTCATTATCTAACTGCCCTCCCACCCAGGGTTTTGTCATATAAGTCACCAATCTGTAGTATTTTGTTACAACAATGTGTAGTATTAATACAACTGGTTATCCAGAAAATCATAAAATTTGGTGGTAAATCAATAACAAATCTGGAAAGCAGAGGTTTTCTGTTTTTTAATTCTATGGTCACATACATATTAGAGTTATAGAGCCTAAGGAAATCTGTACAGCAAAAACCCAAATACAGAATAAGTCATAGAAGTATAAGGAAGACCCCATAAAATGCTTGAAGAGCATGTGTGGAAAAAAATCCATTTAATGTAGAAAAATAACAGAATATTCATAAAAGTAAAAAATGTGTGTATAACAGTGTTTTAACGTGTTTAATCCAATGGAATTGACATTGACAACTGTGGTTCCTGGGCCAAATGGAATCATATTTTACTCAAACAGGTTAACCAGAAGGATCAGCAGGGTTCCAAATCTGGAATAAGTTATTTTCAGAAAAAGATTATTTTGAATCTTTGCTTCAATTTTTTAATATTAGCAACACTCGTCAGTATGCCTGTGATTCGCATGGCCACATCAGAGATTCCCTATGACATAAGCATAAAATGCTAGACTGGGGTTTTATTTTTCAAAGTATAACAAGGACCTATTGTCAACCAGTAGATTCATCAACATCCACCACTACTAGCCTCCTCCCACCAAAAGCTTCTTCAGTTTAGAAACACAAGTTTTAGAAATGCCCTATACTTGACGGATTGAAGTTCCTCCATTCTTTGCAACCAATGGGCAGATTTCTTGTTGTGCAGTCCATTTAAGTCCCCTACACAGCTATTCTTGCTGGGTTTTTGATCATTTATCTCCTCTTTATCATCTTTATTTGTGAGGACGGGCACAGAAGGAAAGGAAGGCAACTTGTTTAATAACTTCTTCCACATTTAAGTTTAACAAGGGTAGAAATTAACGAACTAAACTGAGGAGTCCAGGTTGCCGGCCAACATCCCAGTCCCCACAGCACACACCAAACCTGAGCATCCCAGCAATCAGCTCAACTAGTGGGAAGTCATCCTTGTGTTAGTTTTTAACAAAGATAACAGAAGGGGTGATAGAAGAAAATCTTCCCCAAGTTTGAGAACTTTGGAGGGGACTTTATCACAGGCAGCACGGTCTGCACTGAAAGGTCACTTTTGGCTGCGCGGGTGTGGGTCTTCCACCGTGCGACTGCTTGACTCTGGGTATTAGAGTCCCCTTCCCTCCACACCCGGCTCGTCACTCAGGGTTTCAAAAACCAATGCTCGGGCTGGGGCTGTAGCTCAGTGGTAGAGCGCTTGTCTAGCAAGCGTGAGGCACTGGGTTCGATCTTCAGCACCACATATAAATAAATGAATAAAATAAAGATCCATCAACAACAAAAAAAATTTTAAAAAAAACCCCAATGCTCGCCCAGGCTGATGACCAAGAGCAGCAGTTAAGGGAGAAGTCCCCAAAAAAGGGCGTCCGGGGCGGGGATGGTATAGTGGGGACCCAGCGCCACCGACTGGGACCGCCGTAGAAGCGCCCTCTGGAGGCCGCGTTCTTAACATGGCTACCCTGCCCAGCTCCTTACGGTGTTCCCTCTGCGGGCCCGGCAGCAGACGCTCAGTTCAGTCTCGGCGTTCCGGCGCCAGCTGGGCCTAGAAGCTGAAAGCGTCCTGCGCACGCGGTCTCTCGGGGCGGGGCGCCGAGCTCCTTCCGGGGATGGGCCCCGGCGCTCGCGTCGGCGGGGCTCTGCCTTGGCTCCACCCCAGTGGGGCGGGCGCTCCGCTGTGTCTCCGCCCGCCTGTCCGCCCGGCCGGGCGGGCAGCAGACTGGGCCTGGGCGGCCGCTCCGGGAACTCTAAGGCCGGAGGAGTTTGGAGGCTTCCGCGCTGCGGCTGGCCCGCGACTGGGCCGGGGCGAAAAGGAGGCGGCATTATGTTCTCCCTCAAGCCTCCCAGACCCACCTTCAGGTCCTACCTCCTGCCGCCGCCCCAGGTAAACATCCCCCTCCCCGCGAGCTGTCCTCTCCTTGGCGCTTCCGGGGAGCCGCAGGGCGGAATCCCCGGAGCTGGGGGACCCCACTAGGCTGTCTCGGTGCCCCTAGCCGCGCGGTTGTCCGAGCCCTGGCGCGCGGAAAAGCGCCTCTTTGGGAGCCTCCCCTCGTGTGGTAGAAACTTGTAAAACTCTGCCGCAGCCATTCTCTACTCGAAGTCTTGTTGTCCAAGGGAACGTTCGGATCTGGATTTGTTTAGTTCCGAGCCCCGGCGATGGTCCCCCCTGTGACCACCAGCGTGATTGCAGGGCTTGTAGGCATCTGGTAGAGGAGGTTACTATCTGTCATAAATGTAAACACTTGCAAGAGGCACAAGCGATTTTAATGTTTTTTATTGTCAGGCTCCCACGGCCATAGTGAGCAGATCTCGGTTAAGACGTGAAAAAGTTTCAGTAGGAGAATGTGTGTCTATCTCATGTGTCATCACGTAGAAAATTGCCTTAGTATCTTGTATGAGCGGGGAGTTTCGACTTTGATTTATTTTTTCATGTATTTCAGACTGATGATAAGATCAATTCGGAACCGAAGATTAAAAAACTGGAGCCAGTCCTTTTGCCAGGTAAACATTGGAGTTCTAACAGATTCTTTAGTAATGTGTTTTGATCTTATTCTACCCACTAGTGTCATGTGGTTAACTTCCCTCTTCTATTTATTTTAAACTTTCTCCATTTAAAAATCTGATGACCGAGAGGAGAAAAAGAGTTGGTTAGAGATAATGGAGTTTCATAGAAAACTGTCAAGAACATCACTGTCTCATACTCTGTTTTGTCTTCTGAAACGTTCTTTTTGAAAGAAATATATCTTTAATTGCTTGGGTAGTGGAAGTACTTATCGTGTTTCCTATCTGTCAGCAACCTAATGCATTTGTGATTAATAGTCAGATCATCATTTTAATGTATTTTGATAGAATGAAAAGAAGCTTTTATTATGTCTGTTTCTCTGTACTAATAACAAAGCTTAGTGAACTTTGAATTACTTAGTTGGCAATTGTTTTTTGAAGTTGTCAGCTGTATTTGCAAATTTTTTTGTTTCAGTTTAGAACAGAGTTTCCCAGCCGAGGCATTATTGACATTTTGGGCTAGATAATTCTTTGTTGTGAAGGGCTGTCCATAATTTAGCAGCATCGCTAACCTCTCCTACCTACTAGATGCCAGTGGCACCTCTATTCCTGCCACTAGTTTTGGCCAAGTTGCCACAACCAAAATGCCTGTAGGCACTGCCACATCTTTGTGTGTGTGTGTGTGTGCATGTTCATACACACATGACCCTGGGGGACAAAATCTTTTCCAGGTTGAGAATCACTGTTTAAAACAAAATTTACCTTAGAGAACCTTGGAAATAGAGGTAGGGAATGGTGATAGATAAGAGTTTCATTTTAGGATAAAAAAATATTGATTGATTAGTATTTTGAATTATGTGATAATTATGAAAGACTTAGGAAAAGACAGTTGTTGATATGATTGGGGGAAGTAGCCAGATACTTAAGAAAGCCTGTTTTTAATCTGAAACATAATCAAATACCAGTTTGTGTGGCTACTATCAACATTTAAAAATGTAAGTCAATACTTAGAGCCAAATTTAGTGAAGTAACTAGAACTTTGTAAGTAGTAACTGAATAAATATGAAAACTTAAAATTTTAAAATATTGAGTAGAAACGAACGTGTTAAAAACATTGTCCCTGTGTTCCATATGGTAGATGCTAACTCTTAAAAGTTTTCTTTAAAAACTTATCACGGGAGTTAGTTATAAATATTTTCCCTTGATTTTGTTAGCACTTTTCATCCAGTGCATACTAATTAATCCTTACACTTTTCCTCAGAATGAACAATAGAATTACTAAGTACCCTTGCTCCCTGTTGGTGTGTCTTAGTCACTCCAGGTATTTAAAAGGTAGCTGTGGGAAACAGCATTCATCTTGAATGAGTGCCTGCCTGTGAGCTGTTGAACTTTGGTTTCCTTGACTTTAACAGTCCTGGTTCACAGGCTTGCATTCCTCCTTTCTGCTTATGCTTTGACTTTAATAAACAACATGGTCTTAACTACTGATACTGATGCTTGATTTTTTTTAAAACTAGCTTTTAAATTTAAGGTATACTTATGAAAAATGTTACTAATTATCAGTTAAAGAATTTTTTCTCATTGAAGGTTTATTTATTCTTTAAAATTACTAAAACTTACCTTTCTCCTGAAAAGTCAGTTTTCTAGGGAAGAGTTTAAACCCAGTTCCTGACTATATGTGATTCTTGTAGAAATATCAGCTAAATCTGGATCCTCTTTTAGTCACATTAAGGGACTCTCTAACCGGTGTTGATTTTTCTTGTATTGAATTTCATGTCATAATATGTACATGCATTTGTGATGGCTCTGTCACCTAGTATTCTGTTTGCTCCTGACTTAACCTTATAGAACACTGAGCCAATGCTAAATTACATGTTTTTTGTCCTCCTTCCTGACCTCTTCTGTTCTTACCTCCTTGTTCTAGCATTGTTAAACTCATCCTGGTTCTGCTCTTACTTGCTGTCCTGTTGTGGTCTATTTCCTGCTTCACCTGTCATGTCACATTTGTGACTGCTAGAACCCTACTGTTGCCCCTTCTTTGGCCTGTAGCCTACTACTCTACTCATGAAATCTAGAAGGCAAATAAGAAGTAACTAAAGTATTGGTTATATAAAGACCAAGAATGGCTAAGGATGTAGGTCAGTGGTAGAGTGTGTACTTAACATGTGCAAAGCCCTGGGTTTGATCTTTAGCACTGCTAAAATACAAAACAAACAAACAAAAACACCCCAAAACCATAAAGAGCAGGCTATAATAGGGCTTTTACTAAGAGGGATTGAATAATATAGCCTTCTGGCCTTCGTACTCAGAAATCAAGAGAAAACTTGGCCAAGTCACCTGTGGCTTTACCACATAGAGCAAGAAGTGATTGTTTGGAGATATAGTATTGCACATAGAGCAAGAAGTGATTGTTTGGAGATATAGTATTGCATGCTCTACTCTGGCGGAATGCCTTTGGTCCAAGGATATCCTACTTCAGTTGCCCGAAGTTTGAACTTTAATTCAATAAGCAGATGAAAATTAGAACACAAAACCAATTGTTTGTTTGTGTGCAATCACTAGTGCTCTGTTGGAACTTACCAAGGCTAAATTTGAGATGGTTCTCATCTTTTATTAAGTAAGCAAAATTGAAGAAAATGACTAGTAATTTAATTTAGATTGTGGTTTATGTTAGTAATTTTCAGCTTTCCTGGTTCATGAAATTCCTTAAGGTGAGATTGTACACAATTCAGCTTCATGGTCCTGATGTCTAACATAGTGCCTGAAATGTGATAGATATCGAGGTATTTATTGAATAAATGGCTGAATCAAGGACCCCTTAGATCATCTGCATAAACTACTTTCTTAACCATACACATACACAGACAGGCCAACTCCTAGATTTAGAGTAAGAGAAAGACTTATTTCATGTGAGACATCTCAAGAGAATTGTATCTGAGCCTGTAATTGAAATAAAGCACCCCATCAAAGCAGTTATACTTCATGTAGTCCTCAAGAATCATCCCTTCATTACATGAATCTTTCTTTGACTGTATTGTATATATGTAAAATCGCTCCAATACTTTTAGAAAATTGAGTATGGATTTTAAAACGTGTGTGCTCATGTATATGTTTATGTTCCAGTGTATATTCATTAAGAGCATGTAATGCCAGACTGTGCTCCTGTCTTTCATTGATAGCTGCTGGACTGGTGGACAGATTCTGTGAACTTCTTGAGTACTAGGTTCAGGGGAAGGTACTGGAGGTGTAATGTGACTGGATTGCAGCAGAGTCCAGGGTGCTCCAAGCTGCCTATAGACCAGGTAGAAGATTATAGCCTGTATCAGAGGTTCCCATATTTCAGCCAAGGCCTCACCATGTTGCCTATGCTGGTCTTGAACTCTTAGGCCCAGCTGATCCTCTCCCTCAGTCTCCCAAGCACTGAGACCATAGGCATGTGCCTATGCAGCCAGCTAGGTGATATTTTGCCAACTCTTGGTCAAAATGAGAAAATTAGAAAGAATGCAACTTTCTTCATAAAGCTAAATTAATTTGATTTAAAGAATTTTCCTTTATTCTGAGGTTACATCCTTCTAACTTTTTTGGTATAGTTATTTTGTTAAATGATGATCATAAACCAGGTGTGGTGGTACATGCCTGTAATCCCAAGGCTGGGGAGGCTGAGGCAGGAGGATTGTGAGTTCAAAGCCAGCCTCAGCAAAAGCAAGGCGCTAAGCAACTCAGTGAGACCCTGTATCTAAATAAAATACAAAATAAGGTTGGCGATGTGGCTCAGTGGTTGAGTGCCCCTGAGTTTAATCCCCAGTGACCAAAAAACAAAAAGAAAGAAAATGATGATCATAGTAGCAATGGCTTTAAAAATGTTTTTAAGCTGGCAAAATACAATGTGTTAGTCCCCTAAATTATTTTTGTGCATAACTGGTTTGAAATCTAAGCTGGAAACCACTGGGTGAAATTACTATATTAGATAATACAGTCTAATTAGCACTTATACAGAGAATATCAATTATTTTGTCTGCCTAAAATTCTTCCACCATCTTCCAAAAAATGCATCCTCTCTTTTTTTGACAAATTGTTCTCACCCAGTTTACCCAGCCTAGGGTTCTAGTGTGGCCAATGAAGATAATAACCCACCCCACACTAAAAACATGATTGCAACTCGGCCTCTGGACATTTTCAGGTTGGTATTAAGGGAAGAGATCCTTTTAGTAATACTGCCAGTATCCACAATTTCAGAAAACTTGTCCCAAAGAGTAGAGGACACTGAGGGAATGACTGATGGTGTTCAATTCTTAGGTTTTTTGTGCTTGAGTTTTAAGTAACACAAAAGCCACAGAATTCTTTTTTTTGCCAAGGTAGTTTTAGGCATGTTTCTCATACTTCAGGTTAAGATCTTTAACTGATATAGTTTACAGGTTAATTAATTCTCACAACAGCTCTGTCTTTAAGGTACCAGTTTATTTTCATTTGACAGGTGAGATAACTATAGTTCGCAGAGGTTAAGTAACTTGCCCAGTGTTGCAAGGGTAGAGCAAGAGTTCTGTATTCAGCTCCTGGGCTGTGCCTTTACCACTGAGTAGCACAGCTTACCTGGCTGCCCTGGTGACATTAGGATACAGATTTATGCTTTAGAACTGTAGAGGAACAGATTGGATGTCAGCCTAGAGGGAGTTCTCTAGTGAGATAAAAAGAACTCTGTCCTCGGCTGTGCCCTTTTCATAGCAGTGACAGATTTTGACCTTGCTTGAGAAGGAACTTTCAAACAATTTTGGTTGCCAGAAAATGGAATGTCTTGAGAGGCAGTGGACTTCCTGTCACTGGCTCTGCCAAAGCAGAGGCTGGTGGAATGCCAGCAGCTTTGTGATGAGTTTGTAAGGTTTATAGGGAGTGGGGCCTGATGGCTTTTGCTGTCTTCTAACCCCAGGATATGATCCTTTTAAGGATCTAGGTAGGGTAGAAGAGAGAAGAGTCAAATGTTATAACTAACAATAATGAATTTCTTTGTTCAGCAGGCATTGAATGCATGTTTAGTGCTGCCTGGCAGAGGGGTAAAAAGCTGAAATGAAAAGATGGGAGTCCTGCCCTTAGACAGTTTTAGTCTGTTTGGGAAGTGGTTCAGTAGAGAAGGGCAAAGGTTGTGAGAACTCAGAGGAAGGTCACCTAAGTCATATGTGAGGTAGGGTGAGGAGTGTTCACAAAGGCTTCTCAGGAAGTGTTTGTTCTCTGAATCCTGAGTGCCTGCTAAGCTTTGGCCACTGTTCTAAGGCTGTGTGTCAGCTCACTTCTTTCTCCTTCCCATCTCCAATACTAACAGCACTTTCATTATTGAGATGAACTGTTAGATTGATAATGAATACACTGATTGTCCAGAGCCTTTTGTAATCAGATCAGAAGAGCATGGGCCATCTGGAAAATGAAAATAGCCATTGTTATATAGATTCTTGTTTAATTTTTACATTTTCATTCTTTGGGCCATTCATATACTGTTCTTGATTTCTGCCTTCCTGTAAATCTTATTTCTGCTGTTGAATTTTGAATGCCTTAAAGGCAAAAGGACTGTCTTGTGGATGTTTTATGTAATGCCTTTTTCTTTTTTTAAAAAGGAGATTTTAATCTCCTCTTTTTGACTACAATAGTTTTTTTGAGTAGAAGAGTTATTCATCCTGTTTAAATCCATGGGTTGAATTATGCTTTTGGCCTATATGCATTCCATAGGTTAATTAGACCCTACGCACAATGATACTTTGCCTTAAATTGTTTTCCAAACTAAAATTTATGAAAAATTTATTTCTGGGCTGGGGCGGTGGCTCAGTGGCAGAGTGCTTGCCTGGCATGTGCGAGGCACTGGGTTCGATTCTCAGCACCACATACAAATAAATAAAAATAATAAAGGTCCATTAGCAACTAAAAAAAATTAAAAAAATTATTTCTATTTGTCACATATGGATTGACTTCCTAACTGTGTAAAGTGTTATGAAAGATAATATGACATGATCTTTTTTTGGTCCTCAGGGAGTTAAAAACTTTCCTAGCTATACCTTCTGGAGATCTGTTACCTTTATATTTTCCTTATATTTCTTTACAGGTGGAAGGGTCTTGAAAAAATAAACTTTGATGATTTTTTTTGATTCTTTCCTATCCATGGTAGAAACTATTGGTCCATCTTCTAAACTATAAAGTGTTTTATGATGCTTTTTGATTACTCCACACTGAAGCTAATTTCCTGCTTGCTTTATGTTCCATGAGGTCTCCCTGTGACTTCCCATAGTGATATGCTGGGAAGTGCCTGATGGTATAAACAGTACCACTTGGGCTAATGGCATTGAGCAGAGAACTCAAGAAATGAGTACAGAGTGGACTCATGAGCCAGTGCAACCCACCCCTACCATGCCCCCCTTTATCACAGAAAAAGTGCAGGAGTACAGTCTCCATGAAAACTCCTGGAGTTTTAAAACTTTTGTTGTGAATTTCCTTTCCAAGGTTGCCATTTTAGTCAGCTTTTTCACTGTCATGACCAAAGAGGCCTCACAAGAACAATTAGAAGAAGAAAAGTTTATTTGGGGGATCATAGTTTCAGAGGCCTCAGTCCATAGATAGCCAGGTTCATTCATCAGGTTCTGAGATGAGGCAGAACATCATGGCAGAAGTGTATGGTGGGGGAAAGCATCTGGGAGCATGTCACCAAGAAGCAGAGACACAGACTGCACTCACTAAATACAAAATGTATATCCCAAAGGCATGCCTTTTTTTTTTTTTTTAATATTTATTTTTTAGTTGTAGGTGGACACAATAGCTTTATTTTATTTTTATGTGGTGCTGAGGATTGAACCCAGTGCCTCCCACGTGCTAGGCGAGCACGCTACCACTGCACCATAACCCCAGCCCCCCAAAGTCATGCCTTTTGACCTACCTCTTCCAGCCACACCCTACCTGCCTTCAGTTACCACTCAGTTAATCCTTGTCAGGGAATTAATTCACTGATTGGGTTAAGGCAGTCATAACCCAATCATTTCACCTCTGAACTTTCCTGCATTGGCTCACATTGGAGCTTTTGGGAAACACCTCACATCTACACCATAATAGTCACTAATTTAAAATGTGAACAAGATTAATCTCAGTACTCTTCATATATCCCGCCTAAGAAGGGGCCCTTTTGTATCTTTCCTGTCTAAAAGCTAGTTTTCCGGCCCACAGTATTATAGTACAGCTATATGGTATGTAGCAGCTTGTGACAGCTCCTATTCCCCTATTTTTTAATGTTATGAGCAGATAACTTGTGTGAGCAGACATGTTCTGGGGAGTACCACAGCTCATTGGTAAGAATGGAGTCTTTTGAACTGCCTCTGGTGGACATATTCCTAGAAAATTTTCTGTCATCCTCCTGGTTCTGAGTCAAACTTGAGAGCTTTCTAAGATCACTACTACAGTGTTGCAGATGGAGAACACCTGCCCGCAGACAGGAAGTGCCTAATTCATTTTCTAAGCCTTGTTTTACATAATTATAAGAATTCTCACTTAAATATCCATCCAGAAAATCTTTTCTGTAAAGTGGCACATAGTAAATGAAGGTGGCTGTATTTCAGTAATAATTTTATTTATAGAAACAGGGGTTTGTATTTATCCCATGGGGCATGGTTTACCATTCTCCTGGGCTGGGATTGTGGCTCAGTGGTAGAGTGCTTGCCTCACATGCGTGAGGCATGGGTTCGATCCTCAGCACCACATAAAAATAAATTAAAAAAATAAAGATCGTGTCCATCTACAACTAAAAAATATTTTTAAAAAGTGCATTCTTCTTTTCCTGATCTCATCCTCATCATATTCACAAGGCTGACATTTCACTTGTGCATTGGTAAAAGAGTCAAATTTCTAGAAGGTCTGTCCTGAATGTGTGCCTCATAAATGAAATTGGCAGGTCATGCTAATGTGGCCACCATGTTTTGCCCCAAGAGCCCACCAGCCCTGTATTCCCATTATTTCCTTGGCTCCCCATCTCAGGAGCATGAAATCCTATGGTATGTATATGTGAAAAATACGTATGAATCATAAATGCTATAACTGAATAAATTTTTGAGACAATATTTTGCGAGTCCTTTTCTGGTTTAGTTGGCTAGGTAAGAAAGGTGGCACAGTGTAAGACAAAACAGGTCATACTTTGTAAACCAATAGTTTTGTATTGGGAAGTCATTGTTATAGGAATATGTCCTGTTTGAACTGGGAATAATTAATTTAGTTGTTTAAACTGAGGGCCTCTTGTAAATGGTAGCTAAAATTGGAGGGAAAGAGTTAAATATTCAATAATCTAGATTCTGATAAGGGAGTTGGTAAGTTTTATGTTCAAGAATCTAGAAGATTTGAATTTTATGTATTTGAATTATTTAATGGGTTTTATGTCTTTTTTTTTTTCTTGTTAGAATCCAGTTAAGATCAGTACCTTGAATTTTTTTTTTTTTTTTTTATTAATAACAGGGATTGAAACCCAGGGTTCTTAACCACTGGGCTACATCCCCAGCCCTTTGTTTTTAACTTTTTATTTTGAGACAGAGTCTCACTATGTTGCTTAGAAACTTTCTAAGTTGCTGAGGCTGGCTTCAAAGCTGCAAGTGATCCTCCTGCCTCAGCCTGCTGAGCTGCTGGGATTACAGGCATCCGCACCACGCCTGGCTACCTTGAATCTTTAATTTAATTTTGGTACTTGTTCTATGTCACTGCAGCACATTTAATTTTATGCAAGTTCAGGGAAACAAATACAGGTAGCCCTCTAAATCCGTTGGTTCCACATTTGTGGATCCAACTATCAGTCAAAAATATTCTAAAAATTGCCCCTGTACTGAACATGTACAGACTTTTTCTTGTCATTATTCCCTATACAATACTGTATAACAACTATTTACATAGCTTTTATGTTATATTAAGTATTTTAAACTAGAGATAATGTGAAGAATGTGTATAATTTACTTGCAAATACACCATTTTACATAAGGACTTGAACATCCACAGATTTTGGTATCTGCAGGGTACTGCAATCAATCTTCCATAGACATCTAGGGATGACTGTTGGATTGGAAGTCAGAACACTTAGTTATAAGTTTCAAGTTTACTTCTTACCATTTTTATGATCTTAGGAAAGTGATTTAACTACTTTGGGCCCAGGTCCCTTACCTGTGTATTAAAGAAATCATCTGCCTTCCTTACCTTACATGTTGTTGAATTAAGACAAATTCTGAGGAACTCTTGTTGCTAGATTTTTATTGCTTTCTATGTATGTGTAGGCAAGCAGTGGCAGTTCTGTGATTTTTCCCCCTATCTTCATATAAATTTACTTAAAACAGTGCTTATCTTCCTCCCTGCTTGGCTATTTGGCCATATTGAATTACTGGTTTTTGTTCTGTGTGGAACAGCTTCTGTCCAACTGGTGGGGGTTAGGTGGTGAATCAGGGTACTGGAGTGATTTTATTCCTTTATTCAGCACTTGCTTAACAGGCACTTAACATGTGCTAGATGCTGTTCTGTGCACTGAAATTTAGCATTGAGTAAAAATTAGTCCTTTTTTTTTTTTTTTTTTTACCCTCATGGGGCATATAATCCTGAGTGTGAGGTAGGTATATTAATTTAAGTACATACGTATATAGAATTGTAACTATGATGAGTATTACAAGTATATTATGCTATGATAGGAAGGATTTAATCTAAGCAGGCATATTTTTTTCGGGCATTCCTGAGATAGTGATTAAGCTAAAAGAAAGAATATTCCAAAAATAGAATCATGTTTAAAGACCCCTCAGATGGAATCCATGTGGTACTTATGAGGGTTTCATAGACAGCCGCTGTGGTTAGAGCAGTGAGGGTGAGGAAGACAGCTGAGGCCGGCCAGGCACACAGGGCCTTCAGCCATGTGAAGGAGGCTTGTATTTAGAATGAAAATTTACTCAAGTGGTTTGAGCCAGGAATTTGACATGAGCATGTTGGAATTAAATCTTCAAGTAAGTGTCAGGGAGCTGTGCTTAAAACTAGCCTTGTGAATTTTTAAGAACTTTGATTAAAATTATTTTATAACTCAAATTTATTGTAATATTTTTGTTAGAGGGTTGTTTTGAGATTGGTTTCATTATTCATGAATTGGTAGGTGTTTGGGGATTGTCAGTAACAGGTTCTATCACTATTAAGTGTTTTTATAATGATAGAAATGGGCAGAGTAGATCAGCACCCTCACTTTTCTATTGTTGACCATGGAGACTGATGGCTTAGAAATGTTGTTGGATCTAATTGATTTTTAGACCTTAAAATTAAGATTTAATGATAATTAAGCTTTAAATAAATTATAGAAAATTATTCTTTTCAAGAGCACATTTTAACTCTTGGGTTTTTTTATCTCTTTAATCTTTCCTTTTGATTCAAGCTATATTTTAAAGTTGTATTGCCTACTAAATTATAATTTGATTAAGGAAAGCAATTTGACTTTATGGAATATATTTTTAAACAAATAAAGCTGAATGCTGTTCCTTATCCTTTACAAAAGGGATCAAAAGCTGGGCCTAGGGCTGGGATTGTGGCGCAGTGGTAGCGTGCTCGCCTAGCATGCGTGAGGCACTGGGTTCGATCCTCAGCACCATGTAAAAATAAATATATTAAAACAACTAAAAAATAAATATTTAAAAAAAAAATTAAAAAAAAAAAAAAAGCTGGGCCTAGTGGCACATGCCTGTATTCCTCGCATCTTGGGAGGCTGAGGCAGGAGGATCACAAGTTTGGAGCCAGCCTGGGCAACTTAGAACCTGTTTCAAAATAAAAAATAGAAAGGGCTGGAGGTGTAGCTCAGTGGTAAAGCACCCTTTGGTTCAATCCCCAACACTGGGGGAAAAAAAAAAAACCTCAAAGAGATCAAAGATGTGACTTAAGAGATCAAATCACATGTTAATAAAATGCAAATATTCCATCAAGTAATACTCTTTACGAGAGGGTTTAGTTTATTTCTTCTCCTTTGAACAAATAAATAACAAGAGGCAATATAGCAGAAGTAGAGTGTAGATGTAGGGCAGCCTTTCTGGTTCCATCAGCTCAGACCCCAGAACTCTTTTTGCCTCAGTTTCTGTACCTTACAAATGGAGAATGATGCATTGTTACGGTTTCTGTTGTGAAGGTACAAAAGCACAGTGCTCAGCACCTAGTAAGCAATTTGTGAATGTTGTTCTTCCTGTCATCATTATTGTCATCATCAAATCAAGAAATTTTCCTTTTAGGTCACCCAGTGACTGTTGACATTTTATGGTGTAATTGTAACTCAGCCCATTTTTTTTTTATTATTGTTTTTAAGGAGAAATTGTTGTAAATGAAGTAAATTTTGTGAGAAAATGCATTGCAACAGACACAAGTCAGTATGATTTGTGGGGAAAGCTGATATGCAGTAACTTCAAAATCTCCTTTATTACGGATGACCCAATGCCATTACAGGTGTGTTTTATTTGTATACTATTTAACTGTGTTAAAGATCCACCTCTAAGCAGAACATATTATTATATAAATCACAGGTATGAAAAAATTATAATAAATTTAGTGATAAGTGATTATCATAATGTTGGGAATATTTCTATTCAAATTCAAAATAAAGCTAAGCAGAATTTTGGGATTTACTTGAGGAATAGAATTAGATGATTTTAAGTTACCTTGTTTTGTTTATCTTCTGTGATCATTGGTTTTATTTATATATATATATGTATAATTTTATATACACACACACACACATATATATACACACACATATATATATATCTTTTTCAATAAGGGAATTATTTCCTCCCTTCCAAATCTTTTAACTTACTCATGGAGTTAAAGATACTCTTTTCAACTAGTCATGAAGAGAAAAGCTCATTTATTTAGCACATAATCTTGTAAATGCTGGGTATTTCACTGATTTCATAATTTTTTTAAATAATTCTTTTCCCAAAATGTCAAATTCTAGTTTCTGATATACAGTAAGAGTGAAAAATGATTATTAAAATGATTCTTTAATAACCCTCTGCAAAGTAATAATTCTATATAATTTTGATTTTTCAAAGTTCAAGCATTTATTTGATTAAGTTAAAATTCCTAGACTTTTCTCTTAGCTCAGTTGTATTTTGATTTGCAAAGTGTTATACATTTTTGCCTCCTAGATATTTACTTATAGCAATAGTTATGCTCTAATGAAACACTTTCTTATTAACTATGAACTTTTTTTGAATGATCTGTATGAGTGTATGTCATATAGCCACTCATTAATTTATCATATTTTCTATAATTTCCTGTGTATTTGTGTTTATTAATCTATATCTATATTTAGACTTCATTTGAGGTCTTTAGAAACATCTACTAGGTAGGGATACTAGCTTATTTTGATGTGCACTTGAGTTTTCCCCTTTGTTTTTAGCTTCATTAAATGATCTCTGGCCCCAAGCTTCACTGTCAATGAGAAACATACCTCGGATAGCTCAAATCCAGTAACAATAATAGGAAAGATAAACCAGTGCTCTACTGACAGCAGGTTAATTGTGTCAGCTGTGTCTTTAGTTTGAAATGGAAACAAATTGTTAGCAGGTAAAAACAATGAACTCTAGTTTGCCAAAAGCTTTTTTTAAAGATTTTTATTTCTAGTAGACTTTCTACTCTAAAAAATAGTTACTTTCCCTCTAAAATATTTATTGTGAAGATCAAGTTTTTTACCCATTAAAATCTGGGTAGTCCTTCATCTTCCTTATTTTATGGATAGTTTATCCAGCACCAGACATGCAAATGTTTGCCTCTGAAGTAATTGATGATATTCCATTTCTTGGATATTATGTGGTATTATGGTGTACATTTTAACTTCATTTCCATCTGTTAAAGTGTGGGATAAAGATGCAGAGAACATGAATACAACATGCATTTCTTTCTCTGTACTACCAAAGTGTCCTAAGATGCTGTATACTTAGAATGGTCCTGGCTCTGTAGGCAGTAGTTTTTGTGCATTTTAAAGGTAGTAGTCACAATTTGTCATCACATTTAAAAGTAATGCTTATATTACTGCTTTGAGTTCAAGGAAAGAATTAATGTGAACATGATTTTTTTATTTCAGAAATTCCATTACAGAAACCTTCTTCTTGGAGAACATGATGTCCCTTTAACATGTATTGAACAAATTGTCACAGGTATGTAGTAGTCTGCACATATTCCCTCTAGAAATTGAAGCTGAGTATGGTAAGCCTCTAGTCCCAGCTACTTGGGATGCCTAGGAGTTGCAAGGGCCACCCTAAGCAGTATAGCAAGACCCCACATTAAAAAAAAAATGGAATTTGTCTCTAAAAGTTGTTTCTGGAAGTATTCCTTAAAATACTTAAGTTGAAATTTTATTTCTATAGGTTTAGTTTTACCTTCTTCTCTCTCTCTCTCTCTCTCTCTCTCTCTGAGTCTCTGCAAGTAGATAAAAGAGAAAGAAGTCAATAAATTATTTTAATTGGGGGATATGGAATTATTTTATAATAAGAGATATAGGTTTTTATAGTTCTAAATTTTATTTATTTTTATTTATTTATTTATTTGGTACCAGGGATTGAACTCAGGGGCACTCGACCACTGAGCCACATCCCCAGCCCTATTTTGTATTTTATGTAGAGACAGGGTCTCACTGAGTTGCTTAGCACCTCACTGTTGCTGAGGCTGGCTTTGAACTCGTGATTCTCCTGTCTCAGCCTACCAAAGTGCTGGGATTACAGACTTGTACCACTGTGCCTGGCTTCTTATCTTCTTTTTAATAAAAATTTTAATCACTAAATGTATCTAAATGGTAGTGGTTTTGTGCAAAGAATCTTTTATTTTCAAAAACCAGAGTTAAAACTGACCTCTCCCTCCACAAAAGTTCTAGAGATTATAGACAAATATGAAGATTTTGGAGAACGAGTGCTTAAGTGATGGGGCACCTTGACATGATCTTCACTAAGAATTTTACTGAAGTGTATGAAAGAATAAGTAATAACATTACATTTTCTTTTTTTCTCTTTTTTAGTAAATGACCATAAGAGAAAGCAGAAAGTCCTAGGCCCCAACCAGAAATTAAAATTTAATCCAACGGAGTTAATTATTTATTGTAAAGATTTCAGAATTGTCAGATTTCGCTTTGATGAATCAGGTCCTGAAAGTGCCAAAAAGGTAATACTGTTAAGTTTTATGAACTTCTGGATTCTGTGCTACATTTACCAATTTCAGTTCTGTGTAGAAGTTTTCATTTTCAATTGTTCAGATTATTTTTAGGTGAAGTTATTGGATTCTTCCTTAAGTAAAGTCAAAGCCAAGAATATTAATAGAACTACTTCCTTGTATTAGTTTATGTCTATTCTAAAGTACTGTATATAATTTTTTATCAGTTCCTAAAATTAATGAAAGACTCTCATGGAAATTAGCATGTCTTTTCCATTATAAGCATTGCTAGCTAGTTTCTTTTTTTGATTAATAAGGTTGAAAAGTTGTAAAATATACTGTAATTGAGGTTTGGTAAGACTTTTAATATAGCACCACAGATTACCTTAAACCAACGAACTGAAAGCTAGATTTAGGTTACATAAGAATTAGTAATCTTTAGTTATAGAAGAGGCTGAATAATTATTAGTGGGTTAAAGAAATCTTAATGAATTAATTTGAGTGATACTTGACAGGGGCAACTCAAAATTAGGAACTTTTTAATTGGCTTATTTCTTCCCTGCTTTCCAAGGAATGTTTATTACCTACTTGTGGAGTAAAATTCAAGAGCAAAAGTCTCTGCTTCCTTTACTCCATGTTTTTGCTTTCCAGAGTAGTGGGGATGGCAGTCCTAATGCCTCTCTGTTCCAATCTGATATAGCAAATGCAGAAAATAGTAACAGAGTGTCCAGAAGAAAGCATTCCCATATATTGAGACTCCAACAACAGTGTCTTAATGGACTAGGAATTTGCCTTCTCTTAGAGTAGAAGCAGTCTGCACCAACAAGGGCACATTAGTTTTCAGTCCATTGATAATCAAATGAGGCTGTCACAAAAATCTTAAGGCAGAAAAATCTTCATATACTATGGTCATGAGATGGTGGATTTGTTTTTAGAATTAGAACCAAATATCTGAAAATGCATGACCACTGAGATTGTCCAGCAGAGTGATAGCAGGCCTGTGGCTAAAAGTTTTCGAACCAAGTCTGTATAACCATCTCTCAGCATGCTGTATTTTTGAAAATTTTACTTGATAACTTTTAAAGTCACATTCAGCCATTTGATTCTGCTACATGTCGTTGTGGCACTTTCAATTTGAGATGCCTATTCTTATATAGAAAAGCTTTAGAATTGATTAGGTGATACACTATACATAAAATATTTAGCCAAGTTACTTTCTCAGACTTAAATTTATACTTGTAATTGCATTGACTAAAGCAGCAGGAACCCTTTTATGAAAATGTTAACTTCAAGATTTGTAGCATCTTGCCAGGTGCAGTGGCCCACAGCTATAATCCCAGTGACTTGGGAGGCTGAGGCAGGAGGATCACAAGTTCAAAGCTAGCCTCAGCAACTTAGTGAAGCCCTAGGTAACTTAGTGAGATCCTGTCTCAAAATAAAAAGGGCCGGGGATGTGGCTCCATGGTTAAGCATCTGAGTTCAATCCCTAGCGCCCCCTCTCACTCCCGCTCCCCCAGAAAAGATATATAGCATCTCAAGAATAGGGACAGTTAGGATAAAATTTTTTAGGTGAAAAATGGATATGATTGAGCCAATACTCCTACCAGTCTAAACCTCTCCCACTCCTACTGTATGTTTCAGAGGACAGTATTTTAGTAAATGGAAATCATAATTATTTGACTTAGGTCTTGAGACTTCTAGACTACCTAGTCACTTCTGACACGTGAAGCAGCGTCCTAAAATTTGCAAGCTAGAAAGAAAGGTATAAGATGCAGTTTCTTTCCCTGAAGAGTTTTAGTCTAGTTGAGAAGATAAAGCAGAAACAAATGAATATTAAATAACAGTGCAAAGTAGTAGCACGAAAGATGTCCTCACACAAATGAGTAGTTGCTAAGTGAACAAAACATAATTAAGTACTCTGTAAATTCAGGATCTCCCTTGATTGTTGTACAGCTGGTAAATGATGAAGGCTTCATTGATACACCCACACAGGACAAGCTAGGTCCCTTTCCCAAGAACAAGTTTCTGACAAAAATCCTTTGCCCAGTGTCTTAAAATATAAAAAGCATGTTACCTCAGGCCTGAAAGAAATACTCTCTGTGTTTTATACAGTCATGGGGGGAAGTAAAAATATAATTAGGACATTTTTTCTCTGATTTCTGTTTTCAAACACAAGAGTTGAATCATGTGTGGCTACCAAAGCTAAATGGCTTTGTGAGTTAAAAACAAAAATCTGGCATCCTCTTTTATTTCAAGTAAAAGTTTTTATCTAAAATTAGGTAGTAATTCAGAAGTTATGGCTCATTTTTACCTGTGGAAGCTTTTGAATGCTAAGTTTTCTCTGGAAAATGCTTTGATTTTATAAGTTGTTTAAAAATTATCAGATGTGGCCTGGGGTTGTGGCTCAGTGGTAGAGCGCTTGCCTTGCATGTATGGGGCATTGGGTTCAATCCTCAGCACCACATAAATAAATAAAATAAAGGTATTGTGTCCTTCTACAACTAAATTTTTTTTTAAATTATCAGATGTATGCTTGGAGTTCTCTGGGTGAACCATTGATTTGTTTTGAAATATCAAAAGTATTATATTTTTGTTTCAAATATGAAGTCTCAGAATACTAAATTGGTTCACATATTATTAAATGTTGCTCTAAAACCTCTGTCTAGTTGGTTTCCTTGCAATTGTGTTCTGACTAAATTAGATTACTTTGTGCAGCTGCATCCATTATCATTCATCCTCATTGTCCTTGGGCTATTATGGGAAAATAATGATATTCGGGAAAGGTTTATATGAAGAAAGAAGGAATTTGATGAGAGGAAATTGGACATCTAATCTCATAGCAACTTTGAGCCACCCATTTCCTTTAAAGAATTCTTTACTTAAAATAGAGGAGGAAAAGGATTATTTTAAACAATTTATCATTTTAAAATATATAGATGGATGGATGTTAAGCTAAATATATGCCTTTTGTCTCTAGTTTATTCTTAACTTAGTTTATTGTGAATCAGTTGTTCAGGCATGCTTTCTAGAAGTGGATTCAGTTCATCTAATTAAAGAACAGGTTGGCCTTTTCCTAGACCATCATTTTTGCCAAGGAATCAAATATTCCTAGGTGGCTTTCAGACCACAGAAATACAGGAAACCAATTTTGTTAATAAATGTGATGGAACTAGAAATTTGAGTGTCTCCTGGATTTGAGCTTCTCAGTCTTGTGCTCCCAGCTGGTCTTAGAAGAGAAATGATCAGCTGTGGTGCTAGAGTTTCTCTAAAATTTTTAATTGCCTAGGGAATACTTACAAAATAAGAATAATTTTGTGTAGAAATTTGAAAAGCCTTTCAGAAACTAAGAAATGGAAGCTAGGAATTTAGACATAGACTTTTAAAATGGTATGTATGAAAAAGTACAAAGGAAAGAATACCTGGCTTTCTTTCTCTTCTCAAAGTGTTCTATAGTAACAGCATGAATGTCATCTACACACACAAGTTTATATGTGCCTTTGTCTGTACCCAGGATACCTTTTACTTAGTTTATATGAAAATAAGTTATGCACACTTATAATTACACTACTGAACAACAGATTTAGTTACCCCACCCCATCATCCAAGAAAATGAACCACTGTGGAAGTCATTAACTGAAACTTTAAGTTTCAGTTTCACAATACTTTCTATAGTCTTCTTTAAATGTAGTTACTATGGGATATACTCATTTTTTTCCTAACTTAATGTGATAGTATTATTTTTAAGGAGAGAAATAGGCTGTTTGGGGTTTGTTTTGCAGATAGGCTTTGTTGTTGTTTTTTTTACTTCACAGCTGCAAGAAGATATGTTGCATTAGTAGTAATCTGTGAATTTCTTTTGTGTAAACAGGGCATGTGACTGCTTTTTAATTGTCTTAGAGAAGGAAACATGCTGGTATTATTGGCCAGGAGCATATGCATTAATATATTAGTGACTAATTTTATCAACTAGTATTTTTGCCACTATTAGATGTAGTACACTTTCAGAAAGCTACTGAAGTAATGCTTCAAAATGTAGAAGTCTTCAGATCTTTACCGTGTCTGTGCAGAGAGGTCTTTTTCGTCTTCTATAAATTTTTAACTTGCTTCTCTCTTCTCTTCACTATAAAACTTCATAGTTCTTTTCCCTGCTTCTTTAGCATTTATAATTATCTAACTTGCCATTTTTGTGTTGTTCTTATTGATCTCATTTAGTACCTGTCTACCCCACTAGACTGTTAATTTAATGATGACAGAGATTGTGTTTGTTTTGTTCATTGCATCCCTAGGGCTTAGAACATGGTAGATGCTCAGTAAGTATTCATTGAATGAATGAGAAATGTAACATCTACCCTGAAGGAATTGAACTCAATGATAGAAATATAATAAAGGACCAGCTATGTGCTACTTTTTATCCATACTCATAAATATTAATTATGTGAATACCTTGAATACAGCTATATAAGCATAGTTAACTAAAGAGGTACTTTATATTTGGAACTGTCACTATTTGAAGACAACAGGGGTTTCTGGAATTAATACTCTGACATTGGCTTAGTCTAGCAAGGCTTGGGAAGAAAGTAGTGTTGAACAGAAATGACAATTTCCAAGAAAGCATGGTTGGCCTAGAGGAGGAGAAGGATTTTCCAAGCAATGAGCATGACAGAGGAGATGTCTGGAGCCAAGACAGACAGAATGTGTACAAAACACTTTCTCTGACCACAGACTACTGAGGGAACTTTGGGAAGTTAAGAGATATTTGGTGAGGAGAGCCAGTTTTGTGATGGAACAAGAATTAGGATATTTAATTTGTTATGCAAGTATCTGGGAATCACAGCAGATAACAGTTATCAGCCAAAATTACATCTATAGAAGAGAATTCTTAAGTGTTGGGGATTTCTAGAATGCAAGAAAGTCCACAGAGGTGCCATAAAGTGAGTATGGCTTAAGAATGTGGCTATGACAATATAGCAAAATGGGACAAACTTGAAAATTTCTAGTGAAAAATGCAACAAAGCTTATAAACTACATATCTTGCCAAAGGAAAGGAAGTGATGAGGACCTTATCAAGATACAGATTTTAGGGCTGGGGTTATGGCGCAGTGGTAGCGTGCTCGCCTAGCACGCGGGAGGCACTGGGTTCGATCCTCAGCACCACATAAAAAATAAAATAAAGATATTGTGTCCACCTACAACTAAAAAAAATAAATATTAAAAAAAAAGATACAGATTTTAATAGTTTGCCTCTTAGAAGTACTTAAAGGAAGACTGTTGAATAGATTAAGGATGAGAATGTAGATAACCGTCTCCTAAATTTTGTTAAGTGAGATTCTCATAAAAGGCTCTTTAAATAGGCATTGAGATGTTGAAATATGTCAGTTTCAGGAAGTTGCCTCTTTTTCTTTTTGGTCAAAACTAGTGATAAATTCTGACCCTTTGGTTGTATATTTTAATTTAGTAAGATAGGAAATGCTCATTCTTTATAAGACTTAAAAATATAGTTTAAGCAACAAGCTGATACTTACTGGTTAATGGAATTTGCATTAGTTTGCTCCAGACACCACTGATTTAACACGAACTAACAACTCAAATTTTCTTGATTGCTCACTGTTGAAAGTATATCATTCTTGCTTAGTGCTTTACCTTCTAACTTAATCTTTTTAAGTAAAGTCTTCTGCAGTTCTTGCTTTGCATGTTTCTTAATTTCTTCTTCCTTCTTTGTCCATTTGAAGACATTTTCTCCCACAGTCTAGTCCAGGTTTTGTATATACAGAACAACATTCTTTATTCTAACCAACTGCAATTGAGAATAACAATTGTATTTTCACATACAGAGTTCCTCTGAAGGCCAAGCATTCGTTAAGATTGTTAATACTTGCAACAGCCTAGGTATTACCTTCATTTCACAGATGAGCAAACAAGCTGGGAGACAGGAATTGACTTCACATGGATTGTATAGCAAAAACTTGATTAGAACTAGGACTTAAACCCTGACCTGTTTAACTAGAAAACTTGACATTTTCTCCACCACAGAGCACAGTCTCAAACCATTATATGAAAACTTGGTTTTATTGATGTAATTCTCTGTGCCACCTGTTTTTTAAGTTTCTTGTTGGTTTTAACTATTTTTGATTGTGGCTTCTTTATTAATTTAAATCTTGTTTTAATCCATGAGGAGTAAACATTAAAATTTCATGCCTTACATTAAGCCTTAAAGGTCCACCAAAATTGAAACATTTTTTATTTTTTTGCAGTGAATATGCTGTCACTACTTTTTTGGAGAATGCTTCTTTAGCATTCAAGTTTCATTTATTAGAATAAAATTATTTTGTAGTAAAATTTCAACTTAGCACATACATACTGAATACTTATCATGGACCAATTAAAGATTGAACTGTGTCTTGGGAGCACAACAATGAATGAGATACCTGGCCTTAAGGAGCTCCTTCACATTCTAGGTCAATAGAAAAGCATGTAAATAGTATCTGTAATCACTGCCCTAGGATGACGCTCCCAGTGACCAAGGCCTTAATGTACATTTCATTTAACTAAGTGTGTTAAAATCAAATTCTAAATGTAGAATTTTTCCTAGGTATGCCTTGCAATAGCTCATTATTCCCAGCCAACAGACCTCCAGCTACTCTTTGCATTTGAATATGTTGGGAAAAAATACCACAATTCAGGTAAATATGAAAATATTAAATTTGTGACTAACTTTACATGTGTAAATTTTATTCTTATGTTTATCAGAAGCCTCCATGGGCTTTAATGACTGTAGAATTATTAGCTTCATAATTATTAGAGAAGTAAGCACTAAATAATAAAAGAGCCAACATTTGCCATATTTTTTCCTTGAAAAATAACCTGAAAGAACTTATAAACCAGCTGTAAGTATGGGCTTACTGAAGTCATAACATATATTTTACCTCTAGTTGCTGGCTTATATTTTATGGTGAAGAATATATTCCCTACCCCTTTTAATTGGTAGTTTGAGTTAAAGTAATCTTAACTTTAAAGAGAGTTGAAAACAAACTTTTCTGGCAATGTGTGATTTCATGCAAAACTTGAAATGATTTAAAACTTTTAGGGGAGTTCGTTAAGACTGTCAAAATACTGATCATATATTTCCGAATAAAATTGAGGAAAGGAAGATGAGCATTTTGCCAAAGGACACAGGTAGCTTCTAGGCCTTTTTGTGACAGTAAAATAGTTTTGTCCATAGTGTGTCAAATTCTGTACATTCTGTTTATATGCCATGTAATTTTTAATCAGTCATGTTTTAAAATTCATAAAAGGATAGAGAAAGAGGCTGTGTCTCCTATTAGCCCCCTTGTTTATTAGCAACTTGCACATTGACTTGCTGACTGAATCATGTGTTCTCTCACTGTCTAAGGAAGAAAAATAAACCAATTGTGTATTTATAGTGAAAGGTCTATTCATGCCAGCATAGCCTGGGGCTAACAGATTATTAATTGTACTGGAATTATATATGTATTACCTTAAATTTTATTCATTATATTGTAAATGCATTAAAATGTAGTATAAGTACACAATGTCCACAAATGCATATGGTATAATTACACTGTTAGTACTTTAAAAGATACTGATCAACACTAGAGATGAAATATGAAAAGGATTTGCACAGAACAGCTTTTATCATGGACTATGCAGAAATTGAATGACAAAAATATTTAACTTTTATTAAAATGTATATTAATTATAGCTTAGGCTTGAGCAACACAGTTTTTTTTTTTAAGTTTCTATCTTAATAAAAAGTAAATTCATTTACTGCCTAAAAATAAAGCAGTATAAAGCCTGTACCATTAGTCATGTAAATGTTGCTTTGGATCATCATCAGGCTACAGAGCAGTGACCATCAAGGTTAGTTTCAATTAGATCATCATACAGAGTTACAAGAGAGTAGCTGAAATGAAAGTTTCAAGATGTACAGAGTTGTAGAAGATAGTCTTCAATTCCTCCTTCAGTTTGTTTATAATATAGCCCAGTTCTTCATGCTACTTTTCTCTAATAGCAGTGATTTGATTTCATGTACAGATCCATAATATCTTCAGGAATATAATGACTTGAGCTCTGTAAATACAGTCAGCTTCATTATACAGTTGGTAACCTGATGCCTACTTTACTTACTTTTCACATTTTCCTTTGTTCATTCCTGTGGGCATCTCTGGTTTATTATACTTTAAATGATTTATTGACCCATAACTCTTTTACTATTGGATTTTCTACCAATCAGTTCTTCTCATTTCTTTTTATAACTTGTTGATAAAATTTGATGATTAATACTTAAAATATTCAGGAACACTTTTTGTTATTACATCCTTTAGATTCTTCCTTTTTCAGCAAGTACTTCATAAACAACACTGGCCAAAGTTTTGATCAGTGTCTTCATAGGGTACCATCTGTTAATATCCTTCCATGCTATTACAGAAGCATAAACTGCATCTTTAAGATCAAAAGAAGCCTGAAATTTCCACACACTGCAGTCAGAATTCATTAATTTGTGAGTGAAAGATGCCCAATAATCCACTCTTGAACTTCTGGATGGCACCTTGATTCATTGGATTAAAGAAGTCCTTTTTGCAGGCAGGTAGGTGATAAAGCTGTTTGCACAATTAAGATTCAAAGTTGGAAGATGTCCCCTGCAGTTATCCAGGAAAAGAATCCCTTAGCTGGCCTTAAGCATTCTGAGGTATTCTTTCATATCCAGTATCACATTAGTAAAAACCAGCTCTGTACAGGAAGATATATAGCATCCACAGGCTTCCAAACATTTCACATAAACAATAATAATTTTGGTTTTTTCTCTTTTAACTTCAAAGAAACTATGAGGACCCTGTGTTCCTCAGTCAGATTATTATTGGGCAAATAATGTCAAAAATACAGATTCATCTTTGTTATTAAATTGATAAGATGTCAGATTATGCTTCTGGACTAAAAAATTTGAAAACCTCATGAAGTTGTCTGTAGGCTCAGTGTCAGCAACTCTAGGTCATAACAGAGATGCTTATAAATGCTGTGTGATGTAATTTGAAAGTATAGTGTAGCTTCACATTAGAATATATATCTTTTCAGTGAACATTGTTAACTTTATATTCCTAAAAAGTAACCCAAATCTTGATATTAGATTTTCCTTTAAGTGCTTATTTAAAAAAATGTATACATAATCCATGTCAAATAGTGTAGGAATTTTTCACAGTTGTCACTTGTCAGTTCTCAAAAGGGTCTTAGTATAGCTATAAACGATTGTGACTAATCCTCTGATCTCTTGAATATTGGTGGTTCTTAACTAGCCACACACATCAAAATCATTGGAAGAGCCTTTAGAAATACAGCTACGTTGACTGTGCCACAGGCTCACAGAGTCAGAATCTGCAGGTTAAGTTGACTCACCTTTTTTGAAGTTATTAATGATCACAATTCTCTTTTTACCTTCTTTACCCTTCTTTTTTACTTCTAATTTCTGCCTTATGATCAAAGTGATAGGCTTTCTTTTCATATGTTGACCATTTTTAATATCTTTCCTTGATATTTGCTTGAGGCTATTCTGAATGTCAGTAGGATTAATTAAGTAGAAGTTCCTTAAAATAATCTCCACAGTCTAGGATTAGACTTCTGAAGTGTATCACACAAGATGGCCAAGGCCAGAAGCATTTAGTAACTAGTTTCGCTTTTAGTCTGCTGAGGAGCTGTGTCATAAAACCTCAGGTAGTTGTCAGAGGAGCCAGGTCTCCTGAGATGACCTACTTTGCCAGTTTGTTGCTGTAGCCACTCAGGGTGGTTCACATATGGAGTAGGCCATTGGCATCAGGCTTTGGGAGCTTTCTGGATAGCATTAGAATTTCTAGACTATAAAACCACATTGAGAATCTGCTACCCATGCAATAATGAACTCTCATTGAAGAAAACATAGAATGTATAAAGGCCTAGTCCCAACTGTTGAGAAATGTACAGGATTTGAACAGGAGAAACTTTAAAAATAACAAATAACACAGGATTCTGTATATGCTTTCACTTTATGTTCAGCAAAATCTGTCTGTTCTTGGACAGATCTTATGGCTAAATTTGGCCAGAGAAATAATCTCAAATAGTAGCACATTCTCAGCTCAACTTATTAAAAAATTTTAGCCTGTAATTCAAAAATGAAAGCCTGTAACTAAAAAATATTCAGTTTGAGACCCTTAGATAGGGGTGTGCCACCAAACTGTTCATAGATTCACATACTTGTTCCAAAATTTTGAGTGTGTTTGTTATGCTTCCTTTTTGGTGGTATAGTTATCCCATTGTGTGTCCAGGACCTGTGGTATAATGTTGAATAGCAATAATGCTAGCAGGCATTGTTTCTGTCGTTGGTTTTAATGATAATGCTATTTTCTAGGTGTTTTTGATAAATACCCTTTATCAAGTCAAGAAAATTTTCATTTATTCCAAATTTGCTGACGGTCTTTTTTGTGTGTGTATCAAACTCTGTCAAATGTTTTACTGAATGCATCAGTTTTCCCCCTTTAGTCGTATGATGAATTGCTTAGATTTTCTAATGTTGAATAGCTTTCTGTGTTTTGGTGCTCTGGAACATTGTGTAGTTTGAGAATTACCTGAAAAGTCCATGCAGACTTTGTGTTATGGAAAGATGACAACTCCCAAGTCATCCAGCACATTTCTAGTTATTGTATTACCAGAGAAAATGCTGAGCTCCAGTGAAATGTGAGGATATAGGCTTATTAGCATATTGATTCTTAACACTCTGTCAAAATCAGAATTAACTGATTTAATTCCAATGCCACATGAAGGATAAAATACAGAATTCCTAATGTGATACATAAAACCTTGCATGGTCAGTTAGGTGCAGTGGCACATGCCTGTAATCCCAGCAGCTTGGGAGGCTGAAGCAGGAAGATCACAAGTTCAGCCACTTAGCAAGGCTCTAAGCAATTTAGGGAAATCCTGTCTCAATAAAAAAAGGCTGGGAATGTGTCTCAGTTTTTAAGCACCCCTGGGTTCAACCTGTGGTACAAAAACAAAACAAAATGACCTTGCTTAGTCTAGGGTCACGCTTTCCAATATTAGAAGTGTCCTCCTACACTGTCCACTAGGGTAGCCACTAGCCAAATATGTTGTTAAGCACTTGAAATGTGGTTAGTAGTTTTTTTTTTTAATTTCATTTTCATTTCAATTTCAATTTAAATGGACACATGTGACTTGCTAGTGTTTACACTTTGGGGCAACACAGATCTGGAATCTAGGCCTTATCTAATCTTCTGATCTCTCTTTCCCCACCTCTTACATCCCTTAAATTCTAGCTGAATTTAATTACTTGATGTTTTACAATTGTACTGTGCTTTTTAAATGTTCTTCTGTGCCCAGCATGCCTCCTTACCAGCTACCTGGCAACTTATGGTTCATTCCTGAGGACTCCATCCAGGTGTGGTCAAGTCTTGAAGCCTTTCTTGGCGCAGCTTTCCCCAGAAGCACTGTGGCTGCCTCTTCTGTATTCTCACTGTAGTCAGACATTCAATGCACTGTGATTATTACACTTTACTATCTTTTTAGTGGTTTCAAAGTGGAGATAAAACCTCACTTATCTTTCTGCTCTCAGGCTTTAGTACATTATAGGTTCTCAGAAAATACCTGTCTTATACCAGGAGTTAATAAATACTCAGTAGGAATGGGCATGGCATGTTCATGGGAAAAGTGTTTTGTGTGGATACTGGGAAATATGGGAGTTGGGAATAATGGTAAGGAAACCATTTTATAAGGGCACTTTGAATTCAAGAGAGGGTTTGCTTGATTCCACTGGAGCATGATTGAAAGTTTGGGGCAAGAGGCTAAGCATCTTTTCAAGGCAGTGTGTCTTGTGCTAAGCCACCAGTAGGTTCAAATACAGAACATCCAGTCAGGGATATCAGCCTGGCGACCTGACACAGTTGGCACCCTGTGGCAACAAGACACTGGGCCATGAAGAGTTGTAGCATATGTCACTCCAGAGCAGATCTGCCTTAATATTGAGGCAGCTTCTTTTATATAGCCACTTTGCAGATGCTCCCAAGCTGTGACTGCTCCGAGAGGAGAGCTGCTCTCCTCTCTTAAGGAAGGCATCTTGCTAATTCAAGTCTATCCCCTACCCCCATCTGAAATCTTCATATGCAGCCAGCATTCTAGTGCAGTATAAACAACTTTGTGTGCTTTTCAAAGGCAAATTGAGTAAATACAGGATACTAAGAATTTTCTAATGGGTAGATAGATGAGAAGTTGGTATTAGAAAAAGGAAAGATCAGGAGGACTTGAGAACAGAGATAATGGTTCATTTTTCCAGGCAAAGTATGTGGAGAAAATAAGCAAATGACTTGAGTTTACCCCATGATATGGATTAGGAAAAATGGGCGGGCAGGGGGTGATCAGGAAGTTTCCATATAATAAGCATGGAAGACAATTGAAATAAAAGGAGAAAATTCATGGAGAGGAAATATGGGCAGTAAGCATTCTTCACCATGTGGGAAAGTGGTCAGTAAAAGGAAGGAAAAAAAATGTGTGGCATAGTAGCTAGAGTGGAACTTATGTGATAAATTAAACTAGATTCAGAAATAAGCTGACCTGTTTGTGTTTGAAGACAGAGGAAATGGAGCCAGTAGAAGTAAAATCAAAGGTGTTTAAGGAGTGGGGAAAGAGCTGGATAAGGATGATACTAGTTAATTTTAAATGGAAAAGGTAAGGCTATTAGAGTCTTGAAAGAAGAAGGAGGGAGGCGATACCACATCAGAGCATGGACGTACAGGAGAAATGGAAAGAGTAGAGCAAATATGGTCAGAATGTAACTGTTAAAATTAATAATATTGCTTTCCCTGCAGCTAACAAAATTAATGGAATACCCTCAGGAGGTGGAGGAGGAGGGAGTGGAGCTAGTGGCCAGAGAACTCCACTATTTGAAACTTACTCAGATTGGGACAGAGAAATCAAGAGGACTGGTGCGTCTGGGTGGAGAGTTTGTTCTATTAATGAAGGTTACATGATATCCACTTGGTAAGTCCAATTTCAACAATGTTGTATATAACTGGAAGTGACTTTTCTGAGAGGAATAATCAAACTCTACTGCCTTTGATAATTTTGAAGTTATGGTTAAAAGGATATTTTTAAATAATGTTTTAACAAATATTATTTTAAAGATAAGGGCTTTTTAACATTTTCATAGTATCAATATCCATTGAAAGAAATTGACATTTATTCCTTATTGTTATGAATAATTTCATCAGTGCTTGTTTGTATTTTATTTTGTAATCATCTTTTAAAGTTGGTTTGTTCAGATCAAAATCCAAAGAAATCTATGCTGAATTTGCTTTATATATTTCTTAGGCCTTTTAATCTAAATTGTCTTCTCCTACCTCTTTTATACTTAGCATTTATTTGCAAACAAAGCCAGGTCATTTGTTCTGTAGAATTTTCCATTCCAGATATTGTTTGTTTTATCCCTGTGATATCCTTTAACATGTTCCTCTGCCTCTTGTATTTCCTGTAAAATATTAGCTCTAGAAATGCTGTTGGATCCAGGGTCAGTATTTGGGGCAAGCATGTTTCATTAGATGGTGCTCTGTGATTCCTGGTATATTATATCCAGTCTCCAGCCAGTCATTTGGTGTGTCTGTATGTTATTCTGTCTCTCTCAAGTGTCTCACTTTGTCTTTCTCGCTGTCTGCCTAGCCTCCACCCCCATACACTTATAGTGCTCACTGACCAGTAGGCTGAGGGGCTGTCAGCCTGCTCCATCCAGCACAGAGTTTCCCTTTTTATATCAGGGTCTTAGCTGCAAAAATAGTTTTCACTGGGGGTGAGGATGATTTCCCAGATCCATCATTTTATTAAGGATTGATATTAGTCATATTCTAATTCTATCATCTTTCTGTTTTTTATCAAACTTTTTTTTTCATCAGTCTTAATGCCCTAAGCACAGTTTATTCAAGAAAAGCAATATACATCTTTAATTTTTCTCCTTTATTTACAGGTTTTCAGGATAGTGAGCTGGTTCACTAGAATCCTTCATAAGTGACCAGGAATTTTTTTTTTTAAATTTATCTAATATCATTTAGTACTGGTGAAGTTTTTAGAATGTTTTAAGATCATTAATGTCCTCATTGGTTCATGCAGATAACCACCTTAAAAATGTGCTACCCTGTTATTACTGGTTGATCCAGTACTTGGAACTTTTATGTGTATGGGTCTGGGGAATATATGTTGGAGCATGTAGCTCTTCTCTTCCACTTCCTCTTGAATTTGACCTGTGTGGCCAGTGTGTCCTGGTATACATGATAAGAAGCACGTTATAGGGCCCAACTAACCTGCCCCTGTTCACCTGCCAGGTGATGTGGAGGAAAGAAGGAGGTTTTTTTTGTTTTTTGTTTTTTGAGGTTCCTGTGAGCTCACCCACTAGTAATTGTTTGTCTGTATCCCACAGTCTGACTGTGCCTTAAAGGGATGGGCAGGGTAGATGATGGAAATAAGAGAACAGGAGCTAAAACTTAGTGGTAGATTTATGGGATTTTGTTTTGTTCACCTGGCTTTTCCTTACCCATAACCTCTCAAGAGAATGTGTGTTTGATTAGTAGTCCAGTGCATGTTTGATTAGTCTTTCTGGGAAATATTTCATTTTAAGATATTTTTTCTCATGCTGTAAATTTTAATTTTGTGAGAACTGACCACATCAGAAGTTATAGACTGAGAAGTGCAGGATCAACAATGCCCCTCATGGTACTCACCAATGTGGCTATTAAGTGGAATACACATTAAGTAGGGATAAATGTGTTTAATTATAGATGAGGTCTACACAGTCCATTGCTCTGTCTTGAGTACAGGACTCATGTGTGATCTCTTTGTTTTCCTCCCCAGCCTTCCAGAATACTTTGTAGTGCCAAGTTCTTTAGCAGACCAGGATCTGAAAATCTTTTCCCATTCTTTTGTTGGAAGAAGGATGCCAGTAAGTGATTTCTGTTGAATGTGATTGATGCTGATATCTGTTGTTTCTACTCAGTGAAGTAACAGATTCTACCTCTCTTGTAGCTCTGGTGTTGGAGCCACTCAAATGGCAGTGCTCTTGTGCGAATGGCCCTCATCAAAGATGTGTTGCAGCAGAGGAAAATTGACCAGAGGTAATTGAGAATTGATCTTTGACACTTTAGGAATTTTTACTTGTCATAAATAGGTGTAGTAATTTCCTTACTAATTGCAAATAGTTGGCATGGTCTTATTAATTACCACCATGTATTCTATATAAGAATTGCCATTTTGTAAAGAATATGAATATATTAAAATTAAAAGTTACAGTAAATATAATTTAATTCTTTAGTTCATAAAACACTCGTGTACCTTACTTTGTTGGCATCTAGCAATAATATTGCCTTTAACAACTTACAGAGTACTTGATTTCCAGTCGACGTACTTTAAGATCAGTCAAACTTTCTTTATAGTCAGTGTATTTTCTTTAGGTCTGTGAAGTCATGATACCTAAGACAATGTTTTTGAAACATTTTGGAAATATTTTAAAACAAGTTTGGCAGCATCTGCTAGTGATCAGTAACACTGAAGTAGAAGACATTTTTCAGATATCCTCATTGCAGAGGGCACACTGTTAATAATTCTCACTGTAATGCCCTTGCATTCTCAACTGCCACTGCTTTCCACTGTCCCACTGCCCCTTTCCTGGCTGCTACTCTGTGTCCTCTGCAGGCCCGTCCTCTTCTCTCTAGACATCACATAGAGTCTAAGGCCACTTCCTCCTCCCACTCTGTATTCCCTTCCTAATGAAGTCCACCCAGATTGTGGCTTTAATGATCACCATATTTATATCTCCAGTCTAACTTGACATCTTCCCCATATGGAGATCTCTAAGGCCCTTTAAACTCATTATGTCCAAAAACCAAACTCAACAATATGGCTATTATGTCTCCCCCAGCTTGCTCTCAAACTTGAGGGGTCAGCCTTGATATCTTCCTTTTTCCTTTCTATCTCCAGTCCCTCATCAGGTTTTTGTCAGAAATGTTTTAAGCTCATGTGCTTCTCCTGTAGCTTTGGCCCATCCATATGCCTCATCCATGCTTTCCTCCTTCTGGGTCCCATCTCCTCCAGGGCTGTAGCTACCTAGATTTTCCCTGGTCTTTTTGCTTTCTTGACATTTTCCATTGCTCTTCCTTCTTCCTGTTCTGCCTTCTTCATGCTTCTCTCTGAGAATACTCCACTCAATCCACTTGGTACTTGCTCCTTCTTTCTCAGTTCAGATTCACCTCTTTAAGATAAGCCTTCTCCACCTCTCAGTTGAGAGCAGGACTCACAGTTCTGCATGTTCTAGAGCCCTTGAACTTTTTTTTTCATTACACTTGATTCTGTCATATTTACATGTATGTATTACAGTTTGACTCCTGATTACTTTCTCACTAGTCTGTAGGCCCCATGGTGAATGTCTGTGTTACATACCATTATATAATTATCCTAAAAAAGTTCCTAGTATTTATTAAATTCCTTGTTGAGTAAATGAGGGAAAATGAACAGATCTTAGAAAACAGACCCATAGAACATCCAAAATGTCACAGTTCATTTTTGGAATAGCCTGATCTTAGGTTTTTTTCAACAATATCATAACAAAGAAAGTCACATTTGCTGAAGCAAGTGGCTGTCAAGTTATCTTGAAATGACCCTTCAGTTTTCCAAAAAAGAAGTAACAACTGTTCACATAAGTTCTTATTTTAAATTTATCTTAATCATATTAGATAGATTTTACTTTTATCTTTATCCCATTAGAATTCACTGACCTTTCTGTTATACTCCCAAGCTTTATTTTCACTAAAATATACTGATTAAATGCTCAGTTAGGAATTTTGCCATTAAAAGAAAGATTGCAGCACTGTTGGATGAGAGTTAATTCAAAAACCTATAACTAGTGACCATTTTAATCATCTAATTTTTTAGATTAGGAATTATTTTTGAGCCGGGTGCAGTGGCCCATGCCTGTAATCCCAGCACTTTAGGAGGCTGAAACAGAAGAATCACAAGTTCAAAGCCAGCCTCAGCAATGGCAAGGCACTAAGCAACTCCGTGAGCCCCTGTCTCTACATAAAACATGAAATAGGGCTGGGGATGTGACTCAGTGGTTGAGTATCCATGAGTTCAATCCCCGGTACCAAAAAAAAAAAAAAAAAATTATTTTAGTACACTGGGTTTTTAGCAGTCCTATTCTTTATAAATAGTACAGATTCTCTTTGTTGTCCAAACTTATCTGCATACTTTTTTTCCCTCAGGAAAAAGGTTTTTGTAACAGATAAGCTTGTTTTCCCCCACAGGGCCTTGGCATTAACTATCCCTCTGCCTATAATACTTTCCCCTAGATCTTTGTGTCACTCATGTGAGTTCAGCTTTAGTATCATTTTCACAGAGGAACCTTTTTCTGACTGTGTGACATAGAGTAGTTTGAGGTCACTTGATGGCATCTTCCAGAGCATTAACCACAGCCTGTATTTTTTTCATTATTTACCCTACCACCTACCAGAATGTTATCTCCACGAGGGTAGTGACCTAGCCCATCTTTCTTTATTTATTTCCATCTGTTAGAATAATGCTTTGACTTAAAGTACTCAATAAATATAGGTCGAAGAAATTAATGATTAGTAACTAAAGAATTTTGTCTTTATTAGGATTTGTAATGCAGTAACTAAAAGTCATCCACAAAGAAGTGATGTTTACAAGTCAGATTTGGATAAGATCTTGCCTAATATTCAAGAAATACAGGCAGCATTTTTAAAACTTAAGCAACTGTGTGTTAATGGTAATTTCCTTTTTATTTTGTGTGTGTGTGTGTGTGTGTATGTGTGTGTGATTGAGGGATGAAGAATTATATGAGAACTGTCAGGAGAGGTGATGTTTCTTAAAAAACATAGAAGTAGATATATTTAAGAAGACTTTATTTTTTCAGTTTATATTGTGTGAAACTACCAACCTCCAGAAAATGAAGTTTAAACTGCTTTTTGTTTTGGAGAGAAAAAAAATGAACCTGTTAAATCTTCTCCAAATCAAGAAAGTTATAATAGAATACCTTTACAAAGGCATTTACTAAGTAGAACACTGTATTACCTTACAAATAAACTTACTAAGATTTTAATGTACAGTTACATTTTGAGATAGGTGAATTGACATGGGTCTCCATTAGAGTCGTGTTGTATGTGTGGGCTCAGAGTTCTAATCTCTGTTTGAGCACACTCTTAAGTGGCTAGAGGGTGCCCAGAGGAAGTCACAGTAAGGTATCTTTGGCACAAAACAAGTCCTCCTGAGAGAGCCCCTGCATCACCTGGGAATCAGCAGAGGTGGCCTTGCAGTAGGTCTGGAACGTGCATGGGGACTGGCCTCCAAGGAGAGCTAGCAGGGACAAGGTATTTTAAAAACAGTGCCTTGAATGATTATCCACATGCTGGTCAGGGCAGTGAAGGTGCATACACTGATCCCAGACCCATGTACAGAGAAGGACAGCAGGGGAGGGCAGAACTCTGCAGTAAGGAAGCTATGAGGTGGGGTCTGAGCAGCTGTTTGCATAGTTCTGGAGGGACTAAGTAGAGGTGTGAGCTGACTAGGAGGGTTGGGAATCACAGACTCTCAGGAGACAGAGTTAAGTCAGACTCATATTTCCCTGAAAGAGCCAAAGAGTAGAAGATAGAGATTCAAGGAATGCTTTGTTTTGCTTTTTAACAGAATTGTCTTATGTGTTTATTAAAGTGAAAATGCATGATATTTTCTTAAAGCCAACTTTTAGTATTAGAAACTATGCTGTTGTCTCCCTTAACTGTGATACAAATCATGTAAAATGAAGTTTTAAAAGCCTAAAAATGTGTTTGCGTGTGTGTATACACATTTACATATTATTGCCATATGTATTACAGAGCCTTTTGAAGAAACTGAAGAGAAATGGCTATCTTCACTAGAAAATACTCGGTGGTTAGAGTATGTCAGGTTTGTCAGCTTCTTCCTCCTCCTTTTTTACTTCAACTTTTTATTTTGAAATAATTGTAGACTCACAGAATGTGCAAAACTGGTAGAGAGAAATATTCACTCTTCACCAGCATCCCCCAGTGGTAGCATGTTAAATAACTGAAATATAGAATGAAAGCTGTGAAATCAACATTGGTATAATCTACAGATTTCACCAGTTTATAAATGTTCTATGTGTATGTATGTGTGTGTGTGTGTGTGTGTACATACACATGTACTTCCTGTGCAATCTTATCACATGTATAGATTCACAGAACTACCACCATGGTTAAGGTGCAGAACTGTTCCATCGCCACAAGGCTCCTTTGTGCTGCCCTGTTATAGTTGTACCTCTACCTCCTCCTCATGAATGTTAAATAAATAATCCCTTCCTTTTTATAAAGGGTTAATGATTTTCCCATTACGAAAATCATAAAATATACTATGAAGAATCATAAAAATACCAAAGACATTCATAAATGTTGAGACGTAAATGTATATAATGAAAGATGAGTTTTGCTTGATTTCAAGTACTTTTAAAATATATGTGTGGTGGGATTGTGATATTTAACAGTATTTTTCCCTTTCTGTTTTCAGGGCTTTTCTTAAACATTCAGCAGAACTTGTGTACATGCTAGAAAGCAAACATCTCTCTATAATACTACAAGGTAATTCAAATAATTCCTGAAACACCATGTCAGCCAGCTTTGGTGATTGATGGTCCATATTCAAGTAAATTACATCAGTTGTAGCTATCTTTTATTTAATGTAATTTTTTAATTTGTTCTTTTTTAGTTATACATGACAGTAGAATATATTTTACATATCACACATACATGGAGTATAACTTTCCATTCTTGTGGTTGTACATGATGTGTTGTGTATTCATATATGAACATAGGAAAGTTATGTTTGATACATTCTACTGTCTTTCCCATTCTCATCACCCTTCCCCCGCATTACCCCTGTGCAATCCAGTGAACCTACAATCCTCCTTCCCCGCTGTTTACTTCCTCCGCACTGCTTACTGTGAGTCAGCATCAGCATATCACAAAGAACATTCAGCTTTTGGTTTTGGGGTGTTGACTTATTTCACTTAGCATGTTAGCTTCCAGTTTCATCCATTTACTGGCAAATGCCATAATTTCATTCTTCTTTAAGCCTGAGTAATATTTCATTGTGTATATGCACCACATTTTCTTTATCCATTCATCTATTTAAGGGCACCTAGGTTAGTTCAATAGCTTAGCTATTGTGTATCGTGCTGCTATGAACATTGATGTGGCCACATCACTATAATATGCTGCTTTTAAGTTCTTTTGGATATAAATCAAGGAGTGGGATAGCTGTGTCAAATGGTGGTTCCATTCCAAGTTTTCTGAGTAATCTCCATACTACTTTCCATAGTGGTTACACCAATTTGCAGTCCCACCAACAATGTATGAATGCACCTTTTTCCCTACATCCCCACCATTTATTGTTACTTGTATTCTTCATAATTGCCATTCTGACTAGAGTGAGATGAAATTTTAGTGTAGTTTTAATTTGCATTTCTCTAATTGCTAGTGACGTTGAATATTTTTTCATATATTTGATGACCATTTGTATTTCTTCTGTGAAGTGTTTGTTCAGTTCTTTTGCCCATTTAGTGATTGGGTTATTTGGTTATTTATTTATTTATTTATTTATGTGTTAAGTTTTTTGAGTTCTTTATATATCCTGAAGATTAATGCTCTATCTGAGGTGTAGGTGGCAAAGATTTTCTTCCATTCTATTGATTTTCTCTTCATGTTCTTGATTGTTTCCTTTGCTGTGAAGAAGCTTTTTAGTTTGATATAATCCCATTTATTGATTCTTAATTTTACTTACTGTGTTTTTGGAGCCTTGTTGAGGAATTCAGTTCCTAAGTTGACATGATGGAGGTTTGGGCCTACATTTTCTTCTAGTAGGTATAGGGTCTCCAGTCTAATGCCTAGGTCCTTGATTCACTTAGAGCTGAGTTTTGTGCATAGTGAGAGGGATCTAATTTCATTCTATTACATATGGATTTCCAGTTTTCCCAGCACCATTTGTTGAAGAGGCTATCTTTTCTCCAATGTATGTTTATGGAGCCTTTGTCTAGTGTAACTGTATTTATGTGGGTTTGTCTTTATTTTCTATTCTGTGTCATTGGTCTTCATGTCTGTTTTGGTGCCAATGCCATGCTGTTTTTATCGTTCTGTAGTATAATTTAAAGTCTGGTATTGTGATGCCTCCTGCTTCACTTTTGCTGAGGATTGTTTTGGCTATTCTGGGCCTCTTATTTTTCCAAATGAGTTTCATGATGCCTTTTCTATTTCTATGAAGAACATCATCAGAACCTTAATAGGAATTGGATTAAATCTGTTGTACAAGCCGGGCGCGGTGGCTCAAGCCTGTAATCCCAGCACTTAGGGAGGCTGAGACAGGAGAATCGCGAGTTCAAAGCCAGCCTCAGCAATGGCGAGGTGCTAAGCAACTCAGTGAGACCCTATCTCTACATAAAACACAAAATAGGGCTGAGGATGAGGCTCAGTGGTCGAGTGCCCCTGAGTTCAATCCCCAGTACCAAAAAAATAAATAAATAAAAATCTGTTGTACAGTGCATTTGGTAGTATAACTACGGGGGTCCAGCCTCTGCAGGGTGTCAGGTCCTGAGGTGGGATGAGTGGTGTCGGCGAAAATAGTACCAATGAGACACAGAGACCAGGTTTGGTACACCTGTGTCTGTCCAAGTTGAGACCAGCGCTTTATGTATAGTGATTTACAGCCATTGATTAAAAGAAAAGAAAAGCAGGTTACAATTCATCGTGAGTTATTCATAAACACAGAGTGGTCATCTATATTTGTCCCGGATAACTGCGTCAGCTTCAAAGGATTTTTAAATCTTAACTAGAAACTGAAACTAAAAGGGTCCTCATGTCCTGTTCTTAAGATTAATATCAAACTAGAGATCACTAAGCTTCCTATTGTATTTCCAAGAAACAAGATGAAGCTAACAAAGGTATATTTAACTATGAGGATAGCATAAGACTAATAGACCATTGTGGTAACTATACCTAAAAACATGAGGTGACAATATTAGTATAGCTGTTGACGCACACGTGGTTAATGGCTTCTGCTCATGTCTTATTATTTTGAGCCAGAATTGCCCAAAGCTGCAGGTTAAGTTAACTATTACATACATCATTAAAATATCATTCTCTGAACTTGCCCCAAGCCCTATTCTGTAGCAACCATTGTCTACATAATTTGAGTTCAGTTTCTCTGGACAGGCATTGAGGCCTTTGTTTCTTAAGACTTTCCCATGTAAACAAGGAACTATAATTAACATGTTTTCTATTAATCCAAACCATTCTTTCTTCATTAATGTAGGCTCCTGAGTATGGTGGGGGAGCGTCCAGTCCTAAGTTAGATTTTGTTTATACCTGGACACCTGCCGTCTTCTGCCTTTACCCATGTCAAATATCACTGGATTTTACTGTAGGGGGAATCCATTTTTGTCAGGGCCTGCAAGAAGTCTTGACCAGCATTTGAGCTTTAGGCACGGGACTAGTCGGAGCCACAATTTCCCATAGCTCACTTTATTGAAATTGCCAAAGCAGCCTTCTATGGCCAGGCCTGAGAGTACTTCCAAATGTAATTATGGAAACTGTGGGCCTAAATGTTCTGGATAACATATCTAAAGTGAAACTATAATCAGGGGAATTTCTAGAGTTACTTCTAAGAAACATCATATCATTAGTACTATCCTGATGGGGATTTTCTTGTTTATTCTCCTGGGTGGTCAAATGCTTCTCCTTAATTACAAGAGACTTTAGAGGACCAAGATTGACTGATCCTGTCTTTCTGGGAATTGGAGTAGTGACACAAGTAAGCACAATTAATTCTGTCAAACTAAGAAGGGGCATCCCAACAAGAAATATATTGAGGAGTGCATCTCTTCACCCTGATCCATTGCAGGCACCAGAACTTTGTGAAACAATGTCTTGAGGATTTTGGGCTACGGCATATAACCATTTTGGCAATATTAATTCTGCCTATACAAGAACATGGGAGATCTTTCCATCTTCTAAGGTTGTCTTCAGTTTCTTTCTTTAGTGTTCTGTAGTTTTCATTGTAGAGGTCTTTCACCTCTTTTGTTAGATTGACTTCCAAATATTTTATTTTCTTTGAGGCTGTTGTGAATGAGATAGTTCTCCTAATTTCTCTGTCAATTGATTTATCACTGATGTGTAAAAGCCACAATTGATTTATGGGTATTAATTTTATATCCTGCTACTTTGGTGAATTTATTTATAGGTTCTAGAAGTTTTCTGGTGGAGTTTTTTGGATCTTCTAAATGTAGAATCATGTCATCAGCAAATAGAGATAGTTTTACTTCTCCTTTTCCTATTTGTACCTTTTAGTTTGTTTTCTTTTATCTAATTGTTCTGGCTAGATTTTCCAGGACTATGTTGAATAGAAATGATGAAAGAAGGCATCCCTGTCTTGTTCCAGTTTTTAGAGGAAATGCTTCAGGTTTTTTTTTTTTTTAAATTTAGAATGATGGTGCGCTTGGGTTTAGCATATATGGCTTAGTATATATGGTTTATTATATATGGCTTTTCCATGTTGAAGTATGTTCCTCCTATCCCTACTTTTTCTAGTGTTTTGAATGTGCATGGATGCTGTACTTTGGTCAAATGCTTTTTTTCCATCTTTTGAGATAATCATGGGATTTTGTTCTTAAGTCTTTTTTTGTGGTGAATTACATTTATTGATTTCTGTATATTGAACCAACCTTGCATTCCTGGGATGAAACCCACTTGAGCATGGTGCACTTATCTTTTTATTGTGTTTTTGTATGTAGTTTACCAATATTTTATTAAGAATTTTTGCACCCATATTTATCAGGGATTTGGTCTGAAGTTTTCTTTTCTTGATGTGTCTATCTGATTTTGGTATCAGGGTGATACTAGCTTCATAGAATGAGTTTGGAAGGTTGCCTTCCTTTGCTATTTCTTGGAATAATTTGAGGAGTATTGGTGGTATTTCTTCTTTGAAAGTCTGGTAGAACTCAGGTGAGAATCTATCTAGTCCTGAGCTATTCTTGGTTGGTAGGCTTTTGATGGCATCTTCTATTTCAATGTCTGGAATTGATCTCTTTAAATTGTATATATCCTTCTGATTCAGTTTGGGTAGGTCATATGTCTTTAGAAATTTTTTGATGTCTTCATGATTTAGAAATTTTTTGATGTCTTCATGATTTTTCTATTGTATTGGAGTATAAATTTTTTAAATTGGCTCTGATTATCATATATATTTCAGTAGTTTCCATTGTGATATTTTCTTTTTTATCACAAATTTTAGTAATTTGAGTTTTCTCCCTGTTAGCTTGTCTAAAGTTTTATCAGTTTGATTGAGATTTTTCAAAGAACCAACTTTGTTTTGTTGATTTTTTTAGATTGTTTCTTTTGTTTCAATTTCAGGGATTTCAGCTCTGATTTTAATTATAACCTGTCTTCTGCTTTTATCGTTTATTTATTCTTTTTCTAGGGCTTTGAGATATAATGTTAGGTTATTTATTTGTTGCTTTTCTATTTTTTTAATGAATGAGCTCAATGCAATTAAATTTCCTCTTATCAATGCCTTCATAGTGTCCCAGAGATTTTAATATGTTGTATTGCTATCATTTACCTCTAAGTATTTTTTTTATTTCATTCCTAATTTTGTCTGCTATTTGTTCATCATTCAATAGCATATTATTTCATCTCCCGATGTTAGAGTAGCTTCTATTTTTTATTGTATCATCGATCTCTAATTTTATTCCATCATGATCTGATAGGATGCAAGGTATTAGCTCTATTTGTTTTGTATTTTCTGAGAATTGCTTTGTGGCCTAAGATATGGTCTATTTTAGAGAAAGATCCATGTGCTGGTGAGAAGAAAGTGTATCAGTAATTGATGGGTAAAATATTGTATATATGTCTGTTAAGTTTTAATTAATAATTTTATTTTTTAGTTCTATAACTTTATTTAGTTTTTGTTTGGAGAATCTATTCACTGGTGAGAGAGGTGAGTTAAAGTTGCCAGTATGTGTTCTATTTGCTTCTTGAAATTGAGAAGGGTTTGTTTGATGTACATAAATGCTCTGTTGTTTGAGGCATAAATATTAATGATTATTATGTCTTGTTGATGTATAATTCCCTTAAGCAGTATGAAATGTCCTTCTTTGTCCTTCCCAATTAACTTTGGCTTGAAGTCCATTTTATCTGATATAAGAATGGAAACCTGTGCTTGTTTATGAGATCCATGTGAATGATATGTTTTTTCTTATCCTTTGACTTTCAGTCTGTGGATGTCTTTGCCTCTGAAGTGAATCTTTTGGATTCAGCATATTTTTGAGCCTTGTTTTTTAATCCAATCTGCCAGTCTATGTCTTTTTGATTAATGAGTTTAGGCCATTTACTTTGAATATTGTTAATGAGATATGATTTTTATTCCCTGTCATTTTGATTTATTTCTGGTTTTTAATTTGAATTTTTTTCTCCATTGATTCACTGTTCTTTTAGTGTAGTTCCTCCCTTTGCTGATTTTCACTTTTATTTTTCATTTCTTCTTCATGAAAACTCTGATTGAGTCTTTTGTAGTGCAGGTTTTCTATTTGAATTCTCTTAACTTTTGTTTATCATGGAAAGTTTTTACTTCATCATCAATTATGAAACTTAATTTTGTTGGGTATAGTATTCTTGGCTGGCATACATTTTCTTTCAGAGCTTAGTATATACTATTTCAATACCCATTAGCTTTGAGGGTCCAGGTTGAGAGATCACCTGAGATCTGGATTGGTTTCCCTCTAATTGTTACCTGTCATTTTTCTCTGGCAGTCTTTAAAATTCTATCCTTATTCTGAATGTTAGGCATTTTTGTAATAATGTGCCTTGGTGTGGGTCTGTTGTAATTTTGTATATTTGGGATCCTGTAAGCCTCCTGTATTTGATTTTCCATTTCATTCTTTAGGTTTGGGAAATTTTCTGATATTATTTTATTGAAAAGATTGTGCATTCCTTTCATTTGTATCTCTGAGCCTTCATCTGTCTCAATAAATCATAAATTTGGTCTTTTCAGGTTATCCTATATTTCTTGGATGTCTTGTTCATGGTCTCTTAACATCTTTTGTCTACAGTAAACTTTATTTTCAAGATTATATATTCTGTCTTCATTGCCTGGAACTCTTTTTTTAAAGTAATCTAATCAGTTGGTGATGCTTTCCACTGAACTTTTAATTTGGCTTATTGATTCCTTTATTTCAAGGATTTCTGCTTTTTTCCCCCCAGAATCTCTCTCTCTCTATTGAAGTGATCTTTCACTTCCTGTATTTTCTCTCTGATTTCACTCCTTATACCATCCTTCACTTTGCAGATCAGTTTAATTATGTACATTCTAAACTCCTTCTGACATTTCTTCCACTGTGGTGGCAATGAATTTTCTTATTGGAGTATCTTTGTTTTTGGGGGGTGATTTATTCCCTTTCTTTTTCATATTGTTTGTGTCTATCCCATATAACAGTATGCATCTGAGGCAGTAGAGTTTCTACCCTGTGGACTTATAGTGTCCCTGAAGGTTTCTAGTACTTCATTGTTTAGGGGGAGACAAATAATAACAACCAATGCAAACAATACACAGCATTAAACCAAATATTTCCTACTATGACATCTATAATGTTAATTATCACAATATACAGAAATGATATGATCAGTTATTGCTTACAATAAAAACATCAAGTTTGCAAAAAGCGTTTACAATTTCAGAGTAGACAGGAAGAGAACAGAAGTGGCATAGAATGTGATGATTTTGAGGGAGGAGGAGAGAAATAGAATAAAAAGTTAAAGGAAGAGTGAGAAAACAATAGAGATTGGGTATTAGCAGTAGAAAAAAAGAAGGAGAATCAAGGGAAACAGATAAGAAAAAATATGAAGTAAAAATTTTAAAAATAAAAATAAAACAAAACTAAAATATAACAATCAAATAGCCTAGTCTTCAAAAAACTGATCCATGAAAAATAACTGGCTTCAAAACTGCTAGAAATGAGAAAAAAAGGAAGAAATATGAGTATGTATAAATGTCCATGTACCTTTAAGATCACCATTAAATGGGGCTGGGATTATAGCTCAGTGGTAGAGCACTTGCCTAGCATGGGTGAGGTCCAAAGTTCAATCCTCAGCACCACAGAAAAAACAAATGAATAAAATAAAGGTTAAATTCTTAAAAAAAAAGATCACCATTAAACAGAAAAGGAAAAAAAAAAGAATCTTGATGATGAAAAGAAAGAATTCTTTCTGTTGGAGTTCAGAAGATTCTCAGCTTCTCTTCTCAGCAGTTTTATGTGGGGTTATGATGCTCAACACTCCAGATTGCTGGAGCGAGAGAGGTAATCCTGTAGGCATAATTCCTGGAGGCAGGTCTCCAGGCTCTTCGCTGAACGCCAGTTGGCCTGGAGATTTTAAATCAGCACATCTCCAGGGCCCAGTAATTTCTGGTCCATCCTGGAAGACTGTACCCCAGGAGTCTCCCCTCTGTTCTTGTGTGGTATAGGAGCCAATTCTTAGTCCTCAATGTCATCTGCAGCCCCAACATTTCCTGGTCTTGGGTTCAGTCTCAAAACTCAATCTCTCCTGTTCCCACCCTTCGGAATTCCCATCCAGACATGTCTTCTCACAGCTGGTCCTGCAAGCAGAGGGACGGGAGGGAGAGGAGTAGGGCTGGGTGAGTTTTTTTGATTTTTTCCTGGTCACTTAAGCACACTCTGTGTAATGCAGTGTGTGTTTACTGGGCTTGTATTTCAGTCCAAATTCGGGTTTGCCAGGAATCGTTGCCCTCAGCCAGTGCCAGCCCCCACATTGCCACTGCAAAATGGTTCCTTCCTTTATCTTTCTCATGCCTTCTGGAGAGATGGCAGCTTCTTTCCCACATAAGGATATTGTGTAGCGCGCCTTTCAGTTTAGTCAGGCAATGTAGTTGATCTCTAAATGCTCCCTACCTACACCTCAGGCCTCCTAAAAATGCAGGTTCCTTTAATTCCATTACTGTTTCTGCTTTGCTCATGGAAGAAACACCCTGGCTGATGCTTCTGGCCCGGCCATAGTAATGGCTGTGCCAGTAGGGATTTCTTCCTTATTTTATTATATCCAACCTCCTGCATCCCTAATCTGCCTTGAATATCCAGTTTCAAATCCTAGTAAAGTACCACTCCCACCCGCTTTTTGTTCACCCATCTTGCTGAGAAGCTGCCTGTCTGCTTTCTGGGTCTCACACCAAAGAGCAGCCAGGAAAGTTACCTCTTCTATTCCACCATCTTGAAAAACCTCAGTCTTAGTTGTCTTTTATTTACTATATACTGTCAAATCAACTGCAGATTTCCGACATCATTAAAGTAAATAGTGGTGCAAAGACTGCAAATAGAATAGAAAAGAATCCAGTTCTCTGTGGGTCATACCCCTATTAGATCAATGCCTGGCATTAATTTTGGTGGGGCATCTTCTCAAATTTTGCTCTCATTCCAATTAATAGAAATTTGTTTTAGTTTAAGTACCTTCTGACTCATGCTAGATTATATATAACCCTAAGGAAACAGGTTGATATCAAGAAATTGAACTTAATAGCCAATAATGTGAATTTTATCTGGTGTTTGGTAGGAATGAACTGCAATGTAAAAATATTTCATTTAAGGGAAAGGTGTATATTAAATAACTTTCTAATAGAATTTGAGTTTACAGATAAAATTTAATAGACTGCAAACTACCTTTTAATAATATAGTCACATTGCATAATATATGAATACAGGATGCTACTTAAGCTATGGAAGTATTTTTACTTACTTTCAAATTTTAACAAGGCAAGTTTATTTAAAATCATTAGGAAAAAATGATTGTTATTTTTTTAATGCACTATGTAAAATAATAATTAACTGGTACAGTCAGAGTAAATATTTAATTCACAAGTTCATGTACAGCCTAGCAGTCAGGTATTTTTTCCTTTCAACCAGTGAGTGTTCCTATCTTATTGGAAAGCCCTACTTAGTCTCAGTTTCTCCATGCATTTGTAGTATAAGACCTCAAAAGTATTAGTATGTTTAACTAACATTGCAAAATGTGTTTTTTAATAGTTTATTAAAGTATAATTTACACATTATAAAAATTCACCCATTTTGAATGTACAATTCAGTAATTTTTACTAAATACATAGAGAAAATTTTAATCACCTCCAAAATACTTGTGTCTCTCAGCTCCAGGCAATCACTAATCTACTTTCTGTTTCTGTAGATCTATCTTCTCTGCATATTTCCTATAAATGTTACCATAAAACTTGTAGTCTCTTCCCTGTGGTTTCTTTCATCTAACATACATGCTTTTGAGGTTCACTCATGTAGCATGTATCAGTAGTTTGTAGCTTTTTATTCCTAGATTGTATACCATCATTTGTAAATACATTTTGTTTGTTCATCTACCCTTTGGTGGACATTTGGGTTTTTTCTCCTTTTTGGCTATTATGAAGTATTCTGCTGTGAATATTCACATAGAAGTATTTTGAGGGACATGAGTTTTTATTTATTTTGAGAAGATACTAGAAATAGAATTTCAGGATTGTGTGATATATTTGTGTTCAACTTTTTAAGAAATTGCCAAAGTGTTTTCTACACTGACTGGATCATTTTCTTTCCCCTCAGCAATGCACAAAAATTCTGGTTTCTCCATATCTTCATCTATACTGTTGTCTTTCTTTAGGATCATATTAGCAGAGGTGAAATAGTAGTAGCTCATTCTAGTTTTCATTTATATTTCCTTAATGTGTTTCATCTTATTGAGTACTAAGAATTCTTTATGTATTCTAAGTACAGGTTCTTTATGTGATTTGCCAATATTTTCTTCTACTTTATGACTTTCTAAATATTTTCTTAATATCTTTTGAAGCACTAATTTTAAAATTTGACAAAGTACTATTATCCATTTTTCCTTTCATAGATCATGTTTTTGATGTCATATCTAAGAACTATTTTCCTAACTCAAGTCATGGATATTTTTGTCCTATGTTTTCTCCTACATAGAATTTTAATAGTTTTAGCTCTTACATTTAGATCTGTGGTCCATTTTGAATGAAGTTTTGTATGTGTTTTGATGTAAGAGTCCAAATTCATCTCTTTTACATATGGGGATATTAAAATGTCCAGCATCATGTGTTGAAAAAATGTCCTTTCTCTGTTTAATTACCTTGGCACATTTGTCAAAAGTCATTGACTATAAATGGTAAACGTTTCTTTTTGGACTCTATTTTATTCTGGTGATCTTCGTCATTTCTTTTGCCAGTACCACACTGAGTACTGTATAGCTGTATAGTATAAGTTTTGAAATTGAGACATGTGAGTATTCCAGCTTTGCTTTTGAAATTGTTTTGGCTTGTTTGGATTTTTTGTATTTCTATATTACTTTAAGGATTCCCTCCCCTCCAAAAAAATCCCTACTGGGATGTTGATACAGGAATGAACCCATAGATCAGTTTAGTAAGAATGCCACCAATATCAAATCTGCCAACCAGTGAGGTGAATGTCCCTGTTTATTTAAGTCTTCTTCCATTTTGTCAGCAATATTTTATAGTTTTTATTATATAAGTCTTATATTTATTAAATCTCAAGTATTTTTAATGGCTGTGATTATAGTTTTCTTAATTTTATTTTCAGGTTTACTTTGTATTCAGATTGTTATTGTGTATAGAATTTTTGTGATCTTACTTAATTCATATATTAGTTCTACTAGTTACTTTGCAGCTTTTTTTTGCAGATTTTTTACATACAGAATCTTACTGGCAAATATAATTTTTATATCCTTTATGATTTGTGTGCCTTTTCTTTTTCTTGCTTAATTGCTCTGGCTAGAACCTCCAGTACAAGGTACTATAGAAGTGTCAAGAGCAAACATCCTTACCTTATTCCCAATTATAGGGAAAAGCATTAAGGGTTTTACCATTGAGACTGCTATTTTAGGTCTTTTGTAGATGCTTTTATAGATGCTTCTGACTGAAGAAATTCCCTCTATTCTTAGTTTGCTAAGAGTGTTTATCAGGAATGAATATAGAATCATGTCAGATGCTTTTCCTGCATCTAATAAAATGATCATGTTGTTGCCCTTTATTAATAGGGTATGTTAATTTGATTGGCAGATGTTAAACCAGCCTTGTGTTCTTGGAATAAATTATTGGATTCCAGCAGTAATTTGTTAATATTTTGTTGGTAATTTTTACATCTGTAATCATAAAGGATTTTGGTTGATAGTTTTCTCATTTCTTTGACTGGCTTCACTATCAAGATAATTCTGGTTTCACTGAAAAAGACCACAGCTATAAGAAACAGAAGGAAAATGCTTCTGACCTTTCCAGATAATAGTGGACAGTCCCTGTTCCCCATTCATCTCTGAGTCATTACCATGTGGAATTGTAGTAGGAAGATTACATTATACTTAGTATCTTTGACAATAGTAGAATGAATTCTATAAGGATTTTCTACAATAAACCATTGAAATGTTAAGAACTTCTAGAGATAAGCTACTATTACCTGGCAAATATTCATATATAAAAGACCATCTTCTACTGAAAACTAATTTATCTGAGTCTACAGTATTTTAGAGTTGCTGGAATCCAGTAAAATTTCCCTACATAGATTATTTGGAAGATAACCTTTGCATAGAATACTGAATTATCTAGTTTATCTCTACTTCCCTTCAGCATTTCTCTTTGTTGTAATCATTTTCTTTCCATTTTATTTACAGAGGAGGAGGGAAGAGACTTAAGCTGTCTTATAGCTTCTCTTGTTCAAGTGATGCTGGATCCGTATTTTAGGACAATTACTGGATTTCAGAGTCTTATACAGAAGGAATGGGTCATGGCAGGATTTCAGTTCCTAGACAGATGCAACCATTTGAAGAGATCGGAAAAAGAGGTAACAAATCTCTAAGAGTTTATAATAATTGTGTAGGTGAAAAATCACTTCTAGAAGGTCACATTTCCTTAAAATGGCTTAAGAACTTGAGTTTTTGAGGAGCACATCCTTGTAACAGCTGTGGGGTATTGGCTGCCCAGAGTTAGGCTGTGGAAGGCCCTACAGTATTTTATAGGCCAGACAGCGAGGTCAATTTTTATACAGTGTTTCAGAGGGGACCATTTAACCTGTGGCAACACAGGAATAAGAGATGTTGGCAGCAGCTGCCCTGGGCCACACACCATGTGGCTTAGAGTATGATACCAAACTGTTTTCTGAAATTTGGGGAAGTTTTCTGAATGCTGAACCCAGAAGGTGAAACAATAAGTTAATCATAGAATTTGGTAGAGTATTTTATGTTCTAAAGAACTGTTTCTGAGACATGCTTAAACACATATTTTGCTCTTCCCCATTCATACAGTGGCAACCTGCTCGTCTGTTTGCTTTGCTACTTCAACTTATACTTAATAGGCAAATAAAGGTTTTGATGTTTATCATAATCAAACATACTTCTCAGGTTTGACATAAGATATGTTTATTCTATTCATACTGCCTTGGATGAATTTAGGAGCCAAATGTTTTAGGCTTAGCTGTTTTCTTATTAATCTCTTAATATCAGAGATAATTTGGAAATCAATGTGGACAGCATTAAATAATCTCATTGTTTGTATTTGCCAGTCTCCCTTATTTTTGCTCTTCTTGGATGCCACGTGGCAACTGTTAGAACAATACCCAGCAGCCTTTGAATTTTCTGAGACTTACTTAGCAGTGCTTTGTGACAGTACCCGGATCTCACTATTTGGCACCTTCCTGTTCAACTCTCCTCACCAACGGGTGAAGCAAAGCACAGTAAGTGACATGGTGGCTGTAGCTATGTGGGTTTTTTTTGGTTTTTTTTTTTTGTCTTTTTGTTTCTTATAACTTTGAAATATAATTGAACTATAATTAACTGCATATTTGAAAAATATTACCCTTTCAAGCTGAAATTTGTGAATGCATTGAAGACGAAAGTCCAGAAAATTATTTTGTAACTGAGCATTTTGTTTTGTCTGTAATATATAATAAACCAATTTAAGAATATAAATCACTTTTTAAAAAATTTCATGTGTTCCTTTTAGTTATATATGACAATAGGATTAATTTTGACATAATTATAAAAGCATGGAATATAATTTGTTCTAATTCAGTCCCCAGTACTTCCCCTTTCTCTCTCTTCCTCCCTTCCCCTGTTCCCTTCCCTCTACCCTACTGCTATTTACTTTTAGTTTTTGTTTTTTCTTATTTGAGTCTTGTGGGTGTACATGGTGGTGAGATTCATTGTGGTATATTCATATATGTACATACAGTGTTAAGGTCAGATTCATTCCATTGTCTTTCCCTATCTCATCCCTTCTCTCTTCTCTTCATTCCCCTTTGTCTACTCCACTGATCTTTCTTCTATTTTTTTTATCCCTCCACCCTTATTTTGGATTAGCTTCCATGTATCAGAGAAAATATTTGACATTTGACTTTTGGAACTGGCTTATATCACTTAGCATGATAGTCTCCAGTTCCATCCATTTACTGGTAAATGCCATAAACTCATTTTTTCTTTACAGCTGAGTAATACTCCATTGTGTATATATCCTACATTTTCTTTATCCATTCAACTGTTGAAGGGTGTCTAGGTTGGTGCCATAGTTTGGCTATTGTGAACTGTGCCACTGTAAACATTGACGTGGCTATATAACTGGAATACGTTGATTTTACATCTTTCAGATATATACTGAGGAGTGGGATAGCTGGGTCATATGGTAGTTCCATTACTAGTTTTTTGGGGAATCTCCAATGCTTTTCAGAGTGGCTGCACTAATTTGTAATCCCACCAAGGTATGAGTGTACCCTTTCCCTACATCCTTGAATCTCAGTGTACAATGTTTTAATTTGTATTTCCCTAATTGGTAGAGATATTGAATATTTTTCATATATTTGTTGACTATTTGTATTTCTTCTTTTGAGAAATGTCTATTTAGTTCCTTTGCCCATTTATTGATTGGGTTATTTATGTTTTTGTTGTTAAGTTTTTGAGTTCTTTGTATATCCTGGATGTTAAAGCCCTATCTGAGGTGCAGCTGGCAAAGGTTTTCTCCCATTCCATAGGCTGTCTCTTTACACTTTGTTTTCTTTGCTATGAAGAAACTTTTTAGTTTGATATTATCCCACTAACTGATTTTTTTATTTTACTTTTTGCGCTTTAGGAGTCAGGATTCATTGCGTAGCTCACTTCCACTGTTTTCCAGTCCACTGATAAAGAATGTAAATTACTTTAACCACCTTAGGTGTTGTGCTTTGGATTTTATATTTTCACATTTGGGCTGGTTAATAAAAAAGATGTTGTTCGAAGACATTATTTCCTAAATCAGTGAATAAAATGTGTGCAATGCAAGATATTTCTCTTTGAAAGTCAAAGAGCAGGAGATTTGGAAATGAAGTGTAGAGGCCACATGTGGTGGCACATACCTGTGACATGGAAGGCTGAAACAGGAGGATTGTAAGTTTGAGGCCAACTTGGGCAAATTAGCAAGTCCTAAAAAGTAATCTAGCAAGAACTTGTCTCAATAAAAAATGAAGACAACGCGATAGCTCAGTGGTGAAGTGCCCTTGGGCTAAATCCTCAGGTCCAAAGAAAAGAAACGAAGTATAGACACAGGACTAGACTGAAACTCTGGGCATGCCTTTACCATGTGTTCACAGAGTCCCTTCTGTCACATGGCATTTCACTTTTAGGTAGGGTTGTAAGTTTTTGATAACAGTTTATTGACCTACAGTAAGAATCAGTTAGGACTAAGGAGAGTCTCATGCCAAACTGAAGTTTTATCCTGCTTGATGCAAGTAGAAACCTTCCTAAACCACAAGTTGTATATACATTCCTGTGAGCCAACAAGTATTGGTCATAAATGCTTCAGTGACCAGGGAGAGAAACCAAAGGGCAGCCCATGTAAGCTTGAGGGAAACTGTATGAGAAGGGGATTTTCGTCACAGTGAGCTCTGGGGTCTTCAACCTCAGAATTAAGGTCTTGGTCTAGAAAAACTCTAAGTCTCTAGTCCACTCAGGATTAAGCCCAGGTTCATCATCTGTAAAGTAGATCCATCACTCTAACGATCATGCTTTGGCCTCATTGTATAAGATGAAAACATTTTGTAAATTGTGAAATATTTTGTAAATTATCCTGGAGAAATAGGAGTTTTCTGGATCGTAGGTGTGAAAGACAAAATGGAGTATTAGGACTTACAATAAGGAGAATTTCATTAATAAGGAGCATCCCAAAGAAAATCACTGATCCTGGGGTTTGATTATAGAGGCAGAAAATGGGCTGTGTGAGGGAGTGTGGAGGCAGGTCTCATCTCAAGTATGGGAGCCAGTTCTCAGAACACTGAAGGCAAGGAGGGAAGGATGGCCCAGCATTGCTGCTTTCAGGGAGCTCAGGGCTCAGAGAAACTCAGTCCTCTCTGTGTTTTAGATTGAATAACTCGGGAAGGAAATTTTTATAAAATCTGCTTCCTTAAGAGGATTAAACCTTTCCAAAAACTGAACTAAGAACCAGTGATAAACTGAGAGCTACTTAAAGCTGGGAAGACTTATTTATTCCTAAAGTTCTGTTCTTCCAGTTATTTGCTTTCATTCTTTACACACTGTCATCATTTTTGTGCCTTTCCTTACTGAGAACTCATCCTTTCCTGGGCTTTGCTTGCCTCCCAGCTCTCTCCACCCTTTCCCTTTGTTGCCCTGCACACACAGCTGTGCACACATGCACAGAGACACACAGCAGGAGCTTGGGAAAGGGACAAGTGTCCAGGATGCTTACCACCACATTAGACTCAAGTGTCCAATGAGAGGACATTGGCTTTGGGGTCCTGATGACATGGCAGTGCTTTGTGGACTCTTGAGTGGAGAACTTTATGGGCCCAGAGACACTGTTGCTTACTCCTGCTGCTTGTCTAGATTCTGAATATGTCAAGATTTACTGACAAACAAATCTTTATTCAGGAATAAAAGGTAGAGTGTTTTATAGTATTGCATCTGCTTACTATTTCATGTCCTAGTGGTGTATATTTTTTAAAATTTGGCTATTTCAAAAATTGTTTCTCAGACACATACTATCATGAATCCCTCCTGGGAACTAACCATTGTCCAAGTCATGATTCTTCACACAACTGCTGTCCTCTGCCCCTTCTACACATGTGCCATAAGCCAATGGTGGTTCCTGTTTTTCCATTCTGAGGCCACCCTTACATATTGGTGGTCAGGAACCGTATGTGAAAAAATCTGATTTTCCTTGAAGGTAAATATTTTCAGTTTTCACATTAAAAAAAATGGTGATTGTTTTCAATATACTTTGCTAAGGAATTCGACTCTTCTGTTTTACTTGCTTTCAACAATTTAGAGAAAATGGGTTGCTTTTATCCATCCATGTATAGGACAAAATTTCAAATAACTAAAAATAATATTTTAAGTACATTTGGTGCTTAGTGAATTTTTCCTTATTTGAAATAGAATATTTTCTAAAACTTTTAAAAAATGCCCTGCCATTTCATAACTTAACCATTTTTAGATGATTCCAAGCCATCACTGCAACAAATAATATACCTGGCTGTAATACAGCCACAGCCCAGCTACTGTACTTTTTTCCTTGAAAACATTTATTCTTTGCCTTTTTACTAATTTATTAAAAAACTGTTTTGTAGAAAATTTGGAAAGTACTGAAAGATACAGAACAGAAAATAAAAAATCAATCATTTCCTACAATCCAGAGAATCAGTATTAGGTATTACTTCCCCTGGAGAACTGTTCTGTATACATTTGAGGTAGCTTGCTTTTGTCACTTAGCTGAGGGTCCTTTCTCCACATTGCTAAAGGTGAGTGCTTAGTTTGAGTTGTTCTGGGGATTGCCATCTAGAGGAACCCTGTGCCCTCCTCCATAGTGAGGGCATGGATGTCACCCCATGGCTTTAAGTTGCCTCCATTTATTGTGGTGGAAACCAGATCACGAGGCTGCATCAGTCCAGAGTGTGGGGGCTTTGGCACATTCTAAGATTTTTTATGGTATCTTCTCTTATTAACATCCTTATTGTCGCCCTGGTTTGGAGGCAGGGAGCTTGCTAAAGAGTCTGCTGCATTCGCTCAAAGGGCAACAAGTACAGCTCTGGGGGTTTTGAGTGCTCTAGTTCAGAACCTTTCACCTGTGTGATGATGAGGGCTTATCAAAAGGAAGGAGCCGAAATGAGAAAATCTTTAGCTGTGCGCCTTTCACACATGTTCAAATGTTTTACTTTGCAGGAATTTGCTATAAGCAAAAATATCCAATTGGGTGATGAAAAGGGCCTAAAATTCCCCTCAGTTTGGGACTGGTCTCTTCAGTTCACAGCAAAGGATCGGACGCTTTTCCACAACCCGTTCTACATTGGAAAGAGCACGCCTTGCATACAGAATGGCTCTATGAAGGCTTTTAAGCGAACAAAGGTAAATTACAACAGGGCATCACCAACAAAAAGCTCATGTTGGCTCACACATAACCAGAAACATCTTTTTCAGAACACAAGTATTAAAAGTAGTCATTCCACTGATCTTTCTTCTAATTTTTATGTCCCCAAAGACAGTGGAGTAAATCTGACCAAACATTCTTACGTACATATACCACAGTGAATCTCACCATTGTGTACATCCATGAAATACTAATTAAAAAAACAAAAAACTAAAATAGTAGAAAGAGCAGTAGAATAGAGGGAAGGGAACAAGGGGTGGAAGGAAGGGATGGGAAGGGGAAGTGCTGGGGACTGAATTTAGAACAAATTATTCCATGCTTTTTATATTATGTTAAAATGAATTCTATTGTCATGTATAACTAAAAAGAATCAATTAAAAAAAAGAAAGAAGAAATTGCCATTTAGAGGTACATTAATGAGAGCCATAATCAGAGATGAGTACTTGTTTCCAGAAAACATGAAAGGATATAGCAAATATGATAAACTGCAGATCTCACTAAAATAATATATATATATATATATAAATAAAGTTAATTCCCAGATAACACTGTTAAAGCAGGGTTTTGAGGGATCATTTCCTTTTTTACGAACATGACCATATCTTGTCTTTTCTTCTGGTGTGTGATGCTCGCAAAGCCTAATCAGCAACTGAGAGTTGGCAGATCATACTCCGTGCCTATAACCCTGTTTTCCAAAACACATCTAGTCTTCCTATTCTTAGCATTAGCCAGGCCTAGTTTTTGTTGTTGTTGTTTTGTTTTTTCCTAACTCAGAAGTCATAAATGTGTACTCAAGTGAATTAATAGGATTACTCACCTCCCTACCCCTCTTCAGGTGTTAGAGCCTTAAGGAGAGTTAACCCCTAAAAACAGTGTAATGCCAGGGAAGGAGAATTAGAAAAAGCATTAAGCATTATAAGGGAAGGAATGAAAATGTTATTTGCAGCTGAGATTCCATCCATGTTCCATAAATACTGTGCTGTTTGCCATTGCACCTTTTCTTTCTTAAAAAGGGATGCTCCAGGACAATAATGCTAAGATCTCTCTTTTCTGTAGAAAAGCTACAGCTCCACACTAAGAGGAATGCCATCTTCCATAAAGAATGGAATTATCAGTGACCAAGAATTACTGCCCAGGAGAAATTCATTAATATTAAAACTAAAGCCAGACCCACTTCAGCACACTGACAGCCAACACAGTGATATGGAGCAGTATTTTAGAGAGTGGTTTTCCAAACCAGCTGACCTGCACGGGGTTATTCTGCCACATATCTCCGGAACACACATAAAACTGTGGAAACTGTGCTACTTCCGCTGGATCCCCGAGGCTCAGATCCACCTTGGGGGCTCCATCACTGCCTTTCACAAGCTCTCCCTTCTGGCTGACGAAGTAGATGTGCTTAGTAGGATGCTGCGGCAGCAGCGGAGCGGCCCCTTAGAAGCCTGCTATGCAGAGCTGGACCACAGCAGAATGTATTTCAGAGCCAGCGGCCCTCAGGACACGTCTGGGACACCAGAGTTTCTCTCCTCTTCCTTTCCATTTTCTCCCGTGGGAAATCTGTGCAGACGAAGTATTTTAGGAACACCATTAAGCAAATTTTTAAGTGGGGCCAAAATATGGTTATCTACTGAGACACTTGCAAATGAAGACTAAAATGTAGTGTTTTCTGAACATTTTAAGGGAAGCTCTCTACATTTTTCCTTCTGACTCAAAATTGTTAACCTAGGCACTTAAAACTGGTAATTTTATATGTAAGAATAATAGATGAAATTTGCACTAATATTTAAAAACATGTTGAATCAGTCTCCCTTCACAGTTGCTTTAAGAGAAATGTAATTTTTGTTTTTTATGTTCTCTAGCATTATAGTTCTAGCTTATTTTAGGTGATGTGCAGACAACATTCTCCGTTCTTTTAACTGTGATCAAACTAATCAGGTTTTCTCTACTATATTTATTTTATCTGCATCCATTCTTCATACCCCCTACTAAAGCTTACCTGATACTTGGTTGGATTAGCAACCCAAAGTAGAAATCAGGAAAGTTAAGAAGTTAGTATTTAATATATTTCCAGGAACACCCAGTAAAACCCCCAACAGACTTCAGTAGGTATTCCTATATTTTTTCTGGTCAATTTCTGTTTCTTTAATTGAGCTCAATTCATTCATTGTTTTGAGGCCAAATTTATTATTTTAGATCACCTTGTTTGGGTCCTTGTATCACTATGTTTCAAAATTGTGAGTTTGCTTTTAACTCCACAGGACTAACTTTAAAACATGTGCACTGTAACTTGCAAGTATTCACTGTAGATAATAAAACAAGTGCCTTGACATTAAGATATGAATAACATTGGAAAATCTAATTTGACTTTTCAAAATTAGGGAGTTAAAATACTGAAAATAGGTTTTTCATACTAAGCTTCATATCAGTAGCCAGGAGGTCCTAAAGCCACATTTCTTTCCCTTAGAAAAATCACCGAGAACACGGCAGCCTATGGAGTGCTGATCCTGAGTAGTTCCTCAGGCCCTGGCTCTGGTAAAGTGGTGCCTAGACAGGAGAGTGCTGTCTGCATAGACCACAGGCCTGCTTGGAGGCATCCCTGGCTTCCCTGTCAGCATTCCCAGCCTGGTTAAGTATTGCTGGCAGGCACACCATGGAAATAACTAGTGAGGTCGCAAGTCAGGGCACCTGCACAGAAGCTCTTCTCCTAAAGTTCTTAATGCTCAGGAATAAAGAACAGGAGAAATAAGGGTAGACTTCTTTCAAAATACTGCTGTTCTAATAAAGAACTCCCTCACATCCTTTCCTGACTTGACAGCAATATTAAGAGGAGACAAATAAGTTTAAAAAGGTGTATTCCTGATCTGAATTTTCAAACTATGATGAGAATTTAGCCAGCTTTGCAAGGTCAAAGCTTAAGCTCCTTAAAGTGGTGGCCTTGGTAGTGGCATTTAGTGCCATTCCCCCCACACATAACTAACACACTCCCATCTGTTTAAAGGATACATGTATTTAAATCTGACTATGTTAGAGTTCCTTAAACTGCCATAAGATTTTGAAAAAATTCATAGTAAAGTATCTAGTTAGCTTATTTCCTTTCCTAAAACAAGTTTTTTCAGGATAGTTTTACCTGTATGTGTACTAAATAGCTATTTCTACTTTGCCATTTAAAAATTGTTTGATAATGTTTCTGAACATAACAGGAGTTCTTAAAAATGTCTTAGGAAATTCATCATTTTGTGGATAAACCCAGTGTTTTTAAAGTCAACTTATTGCCTACAAAATAAGCACTATTTTCAATATGTACAAATAGCATTGTTGTCATTAAAGATTTTATAGTCCTTGATTAGAAACCAGCCTCAACCCTGTTAAAATACCAGAGTATTTTCTGCCATTTTAATAATTCCCCCTTCTTCACTAAGCTGCTTTTTTATTACAAATTGTTCTAAATTTATTTTTTGGATTGATCATCTGTTTCTGTATAATTTTCTTTCCTCACACATTTATTTCAACTCCTTTAGATTTTTTTTGTGAATTTATAATTTTAAAAAAGATTAGGTACTATTAATACTGTTTTAAAATAGAAAATGCATATTTTTGTATGATAATCAAATGTAGTAAAATATGGAGTTTGTTTTATTTTTAATGAATAGTTGTTGTTATGATTATTGTGCCATAGTTCACTGTGCATAATATGAAAAACAACTATTAACAGCCTTAAGTCTGGGCCATTACAAAGCTGCTTGGCATCTCTGCTAACAAAAATGACACTGTGGTGACAGAAGTGGTAAGGGTGGCTGTGTGCAGTGTACCAAAGAGAGCTCAACACCCCTAGGCCCCATGGCTAGGCAAAGCCAGATGGCACTGGACTTCCTAGTGTTGGACTTAAAGATGTATCGTGTCTTACTGTTGTTTTATGATGGGAACCAACTTGAAAACCAGAATTGTCTAACTTTATTTAAGGAAAGGATATTAACTTGTACTAACAGGGTGAAGACTGTTCAACACATCCTTCAACAAAATCTGCTTGCTGTAGCAGTAACCTCAAGTAGTTGAAACTTGACCTAGACAACAAAAACCTTTGTGCCTAAAACTGATGACTTGAGTTGAAGTAGGATGAGCAGGAAAGGTTTTGTTCAACAGAATGAATGTGAAGGAAATTTTGATGCTGAATAAAATTTCCATGAAATTGTTTGTTGTAGTTATCAACATGAAATCTGCAAGAGCCCAGTGAGTGAAGATGTGTAAACACCTCTCTTACCTATACCTGCATCATCCACATAGGTTTTTTGCTTGCCCTCTAAAAGGGAGTCATGACCAGTAACAATTTTTACATCAGTTCAGAATGGCTGTAGTTAGGCCACATGGGTGTTAATGGACCATGCCCTAACTGGTCCTTCCATTTAATAGAAACTGCCCAAAGTTCCCAGTCCATGGGAAACTAGGATTCTAGCCCATATCCTGAGCCTAGCGTTTATTTCAATCACCTTCCTACCATGCCTGAGACCCAACAATGGCAATGAGCAGCCCTGTTTTAATAGAAAATTACCTTAACCTGGTTATTAGGGATGTTTCTAAAGAGGACAAGGAAGTATAACTGCCTTGAAAAAGGATGTTGGTGATCTCACCTTAACTGGTAACAGGAAGCATCTACAAATGCCATAAGAAGTTAACTTCATGAGAACTGTTTAATTCCTGCCTTTCTCGGGTAATCATAAAACAAGAATATTTAACAGCTAAATGTGTAAAAGAGTATAAAAAACTTGAATTCAAGGATTTTTGTTTCCAAAATACTTAGAAACGTTGTTTATGCTACTTTTATAGAAGACCTAAAGCTGAAAGCTGTGAAGCATGTTTGCATTTTTGTTTTTGTTTTTATTTTTCTTAAGTCTAACGTAATGGCATAGATGTATCCAGCTCCTAAAATGGCCACCAGGTTTTGACCATTTGAAAGTCCATTACCCACTATGTGGGATCATTTCATGTATTCACGCAGAAATACAAGTTCTCTGAAATACAGACACTATACAATGATGAAGCATTCAGGTTTACAACTGACAACAAAACCAGAATTAAATACACTGTAATACTGCTTTATGCATTTGAAAATCTTATTGTACGGCTAAATATTCCCAGTTTGATGGCTTTAGATGAGGCCTTTGCTCTTAGCTCCAACTGCAACCACATGGCAGACTTCTACTTCAGCCCCCAACTTCTGCAGTTCATCCAACCAGATCATTTGCTTTTGTGAAAGTCGATCATTGGGGCCTTTAACTTCTACCAGCTGGAAGATAAATTTTTAAAAATGAATATTTTACTGAAACTGAACAGTTACCCAGATGTTAGCTATAGTTATTTTCACTGACAACTATTTATAAATGGCTTACTCAATTACACCGCTCTTTATATATACAAAGCAACACATATATAGAAAAATTGGGCAATTTTTCTGTTCTGTAAAAACTAAGCCATTATTCATAAAGAATTTATAAATTGATTCTTAGTATAAAGCTATTGAAAATTTATTTTAAAGCATGTATTGGATCGTTACTCCCCTGCTTAACACCATCCATTACTTGTTATATTTACAACAGAACCTAAATTTCTTATCCCAACCTACAAAACTAGGATGTGGCCCCTGCCAATCATTCCAAAGGCCGTCTTTCAGAAGAACCTCTGCCCTTTCCAAGGGTCTTCATACTCCTGTATTAAGGACATTTCTCCCTGTTCTTCACATGCCTGATTTCTTGTCTTTCAAGGCTCATCTTAAAACCCATCTCACAGGTCTAGCATATCTCTAAGGAGATGGATGGAGCTTCATGTACTTATTTATTTCATGGCAATTTATCACAAGATAAATATTTTTATTACAGATCAGTTCCATAAAGGTGGGAACTGTGTCAGTTCTTTACATTGCACATTGCTGAACTAGAGGACAGAAATAAAAAGAATCCCAGGGGAAGTACAGAAAAAACTTTTTAGAACAGTATTCTGTAACCCAATACACATTTAGAGTGAGTCCCCAAAGGAAAGAGGGGGGAAATTATTTTTCTGAATAACGGCTAAAATTTTTCCAGATATGATGAAAACTAGAAACACAAACTGAATGAATCCCAAGCACAGAAATGTCAAGAATAGTACTACACTAAGAAATACAATTAAAAAGTATAATCATCAATAAAGGGATTATCTTAAAAACAGCCAGAATTTTTTAAATACTAGCTATAAGAGAGTGAACCAGTATTTTTAAAGTATTAAAAGAATTGTCACACAGAATTCTGTGCACAGAGAAAATATCTTTCATAAATAAAGACTTTTTAAAAGTCAAAAAACCCCTAAAAATATGATTAGCAGACCTCTGCTTCAAGAAATGTTAAAGGAAATTTTTCAACTAGGAGAATGATGCTAAAGGGAAATCTGGATGTACAAAGGAATAACAAGTGTTAGAGTTGGTCTACATGTGTAAATAGACTCATTAAGTAACTCAGCTGCAGAAAGCAAAAATAATGTGTTACAGAATTTATAGCATGTAGAAGTAAAATGCATAAAAGGAGGGAGATATAAGAATGATCTGTTGCACAGTTATTTATAGCATATGTGAAATGGTGTGGTATTGCTTGAAGGTAGACAGTAACTTTTAAGATTAATACAACCATGTAAGAAACACAACAGAGTTGTGCCCTACAAGTTAGGGTAAAAAATGCAATCTTTAAAAGAAAAGAGGGAACAGAAAAGACCTGAGTCAAAGAGAAAACAAGTATTAAGTTTCAAAACCAAGCACTGGCTGAGGAGATAACTCAGTTGGTAGGGTGCTTGCCTTGCATGCAAAAGACCCTAGGTTCAATCCCTAGTACCAAAAAAAAAAAAAAAAAATCCAAAACCAAGCATTTTGGTAATTACATTAAATTTAAATATTCCAAACACCACAATTAAATGGCAGAAGTTAGGCTGGATTAAAAAGACTCAAAGGCAAGACCCAATTATATGCTGCCTATAAGAAACTCATAAAAATGTAAAAATAAAATAGGTTAAAAGTAGAAGAATGGAAGCCAGGCGCGGTGGTGCATGCCTATAATCCCAGCAGCTTGGGAGCAAGTTCAAAGTCAGCCTCAGCAAAAGTGAGGTGCTAAGCAACTCAGTGAGACCCTGTCTCTAAATAAAATACAAAACAGGGCTGGGGATGTGGCTCAGTGGTCAAATGCCCCTGAGTTCAATCCCCAGTACCCCAAAAAACAGTAAAAAACGGAAAAAGATGTATCATATTAACACTAATCAAAAGAATGCTGACAAATTTGATTTCTAAATAAAAAACATTATCAGGAATAAAAGAGGGACATTTCATAATGATAAAAGAGTTGATTTGTCAAAAGGACCCGACAAAGTTTATGCATGTAGTCCTAGTTTCAAAGTGCACAAAGCAAATATTGATAGAGATGCAACAAGAAATACACAAATTCACAGTTATAGTCAGAGAACAATGTTCTTCTCTCAAAAGTTTACAGAGCAGGGTTGGGATTGTGGCTCAGTGGTAGAGCGTTTGCCTAGCACGTGTGAAGCACGGGGTTCGATCCCCAGCACCACACAGAAAAACTAAATAAACAAAATAAAGGTATTTTAAAAAAACTTTACAGAGCAAGTTAATAAGGAACAGTAAGAACACAGGAAACTCAACAGTATAAATCAATCTGACCTAACTGACATTTTAAAATACTGTTCCTCTTTTCCAACAAAAGTCAAATACACATTTAAGTTTGGGAGCAGAATATTTGTTTGCTAAGGCAAACCATATAAATAAGTCTATATAAAAAGTCTAAGTCTCTAAAAATAAGAACCATGATGCAGAGAAAGCATTTGACAAAATACAGGATGGCTTCATGTTCAAAACACTAGAAAAACTAGGGATAGTAGGAATATACCTCAATTTTGTTAAAGCTATCTATGCTAAACCCAAAGCCAACATAATTCTAAAAGGAGAAAAATTGGAAGCATTCCCTCTAAAAACTGGAGCAAGACAGGGATGCCCTCTTTCACCACTTCTATTCAACATAGTCCTTGAAACTAGCCAGAGCAATTACACAGACAAAAGAAATTAAAGAGATACGAATAGGAAAAGAAGAACTCAAACTACCATTATTTGCCGACAACATGATTCTATACTTGGAGGATCCAAAAAACTCCACCAGAAAACTTCTAGAATTAATAAATGAATTCAGCAAAGTAGCAGGATACAAAATCAACACCCATAAATCAATTGCATTTCTATACATCAATAATGAATCCTCTGAAATAGAAATTAGGAAAACTAAGCCGGGCGCGGTGGCTCAAGCCTGTAATCCCAGCACTCAGGGAGGCTGAGACAGGAGAATCGCGAGTTCAAAGCCAGCCTCAGCAACGGCGAGGCGCTAAGCAACTCAGTGAGACCCTGTCTCTACATAAAAAACACAAAAATAGGGCTGGGGATGTGGCTCAGTGGTCGAGTGCCCCCGAGTTCAATCCCCGGTACCAAAAAAAAAAAAAAAAAAAAAAGAAATTAGGAAAACTACCCCATACATAATAGCCTCAAAAAAAATAACAAAAAAAACCACTTGGGAATCAATCTAACAAGAGAGGTGAAGTGAAAGACCTCTACAATGAAAACTACAGAACACTAAAGAAAGAACTTGAAGAAGACCTTAGAAGATGGAAAGATGGCTCATGCTCTTGGATAGGCAGAATCAATATTATCAAAATGGCTATACTGCCCAGAGTGTTATGCAGATTCAATGCAATTCCAATTAAAATCCCAATGTTATTCCTTATAGAAATAGGTAAGGCCATCATGAAATTCATTCGGAAGAATAAGAGACCCAGAATAGAAGCAAGAGGCATCACAATACCAGACCTTAAACTATACTACAAAGCTATAGTAAAAACGGTATGATATTGGCACCAAATTAGACACATAGACCAGTGTGGTACAGAAGAGAAGACACAGAGACAAACCCACATAAATACAGTTATCTCATACTAGACAAAGGTGCCAAAAACATACATTGGAGAAAAGATAGCCTCTTTAACAAATAGTGCTGGGAAAACTGGAAATCCATATGCAGCAAAATGAAACTAAACCCCTATCTCTCACCATGCACAAAACTCAAAAGTGGATCAAGGACCCAGGAATTAGACCAGAGACCCTGCACCTAATAGAAGAAAAAAGTAGGCTCAAATCTTAATCATGTCAGATTAGGTCCTGGCTTCCTTAACAAGACTCCTAAAGCGCAAGAAATAAAATCAAGAATCAACAAATGGGATGGATTCAAACTAAAAAGTTCAGCAAAAGAAACAATCAATGAGTGGGGCTGGGGTTATGGCACAGTGGTAGCATGCTCGCCTAGCACGTGTGAGGCACTGGGTTGGATCCTCAGCACCACATAAAAATAAAATAAAGATATTCTGTCCACCTACAACTAAAAATAAATATTAAAAAAAAAAAGGAAACAATCAATGAGGTGAACAAACAGCCTACATTCTGAGAGCAAATTTTTGCCACACACACATCAGATAGAGCACTAATCTCCAGGACATAAAAAGAACTCAAAAAACTTAACACCAAAAAAACCAAACAACCTAATCAATAAATGGGCTAAGGACTGAACACTTCTCAGAAGAAGATAGACAATCGATCAACAAATATATGAAAAAATGTTCAACATCTCTAGTAATTAGAGAAATACAAATCAAAACTACTCTACGATTTCATCTCACTCTAGTCAGAATGGCAGTTATCAAGAATACAAGCAACAGTAAGTGTTGGTGAGGATGTGGGGGAAAAGGCTCGCTCAAACATTGCTGGTGAGACTGCAAATTGGTACAACCAACCTGGAAAGCAGTAAGGAGATTTCTTAGAAAACTTGGAATGGAACCAGCATTTGACCCAGCTATCCCACTCCTTGGTCTACACCCTAAAGACTTAAAAACAGCATACTACAGCAACACAGCCACTTCAATGTGTATAGCACAATTCACAACTGCTAAATTGTGGAAGCAAACTAGATGCTCTTCAATAGATGAATGGATAAAGAAACTTTGGTATATATACACAATGGCATACTACTCAGCATTACAAGAAAATAAAATCACGGCATTTGTAGGTAAATGGATGAAATTGGAGAATATCATACTAAGTGAAGTAAGCCAATCCCAAAAAACCAAAGGCTGAATGTTTTCTCTGATTAGTGGATAATGGGGGTGGGGGTAGGGAACATTGGAGAAATGGAGGAACTTTGGATAGGGCAAAGGGGAGGGAGGGAAGGGAAGGAACATGGGGGTAGGAAAGATGGTGGAATGAGATGAACATTACTACCTAGGTACATTAACTATATGTAACTGCTTAAGTGACTACTGTGTGCCTTTGCAACTTCTTTAAAATATGTAATAAAGGCTTGTAAAGATTCAAAAACCAATGTAAATTACATTAACACAGTGAAGAGAAAATAATATAATAATGTCAAGGTTTTAACTATTTTTCATTGTAGATGGATACAAAAACTTTATCTTATTTATTTACTTTTATGTGGTGCTAAGGATTGAACCCAGTGCCTCACACATGTGAGGCAAGTGCTCCACCACTGAACCACAACTGCAGCCCTAATTTTTAAAAACATTTGACAAAATCCAACTTATTCCTCATAAAATATCTTAGAAAATTTAGATATAAAGGGAAATCCCTTCATCTGATAAAAGGTACCTATGAAATATTTGCATCTGACACAATACTCAATAATGAAAGACTAAGAGCTTTCCCCTAAGATCAGAAACAAGGGATGCCAGTTTTCCCACTTATAGTCTATACTGTAAAGTATAGACTCCTGTAAAGGAGGTTCTGCCAGTGCAGTCAGTCAAAAAAAAGGAAAGAAAATATCAAGACTGGAAAGGAAGAAATTAAGACCTTCTAGCAGACAATCTGAATGTTAATGTGGAAAATCCAATGAAATATACAAAACATTCCTAAAAGTAATAAATGAGTATACCAAGTTTTCAGAATGCAAAATGAATGTGCAAAGAATCAACTATATTTCTATATAGTAGCAGCAAGCAACTGGAAGTTGAATAAACAACATCAAAAATAAAACACTTAATAAGGATCAACCTGATAAGAGATATACAAAACCTAAACACTGAAAACTAAAAACATTTCTAAGAGAAATTAAAATCTAAGTAAATATACATGTTCCATATGCAATGATCAAGACTTAATATTGTTATATCAATTCTTCTACTGATTTACAAATTCAAAGCAATCCCAATTAAAATTCCAACAGGCTTTTCATGTTTGTTTAGAAATTGAAAAGCTGATTTTATAATTCAGTTAAAGAGCAACCAAAACAACTCTGAAGAATTACACTACCTACCTGTAAAACATTATGTGAAACTACCTGATTATTATCACATAAAAATAGATTAATGGAACAGCATAGTCTGGATGTATTTACGGATCAGTTATTTTTGACAAAGGTGCAAAGGCAATGCAGTGAATAAAGCAGGGTCTTTTCAACAAATAGTGCAAGAACAAATGGATACACACATTGAAGTAGTAATTTCAATCCACACCCCATATTATGTACAAAAGAATCTCAACTGGATCACAAAATTAAATGTAAAATCTAAAACTGCACAACTTCTAGAAGAAAATATAGGACGAACTCTTTAACCTCAGATTAGGCAAGCATTTCTGATATCTGACACCAAAAACATGATTTATTTAAGAACAGGTAAGCTGAACTTTGTCAACATTTAAAACTTCTGCTCTTCCAAGACACTATTATGAAAATAAAAAGAGAAGCCATAGACCAAAATATAACTGAGACTTGTATCCAGAAAATATATATATTACACACAAGTATATTTTTAAGCTTGAAACTCAGTAAGAAACAATCCACCAACTAGTGTAGGACAGCAGGGCGGGGCTCAAGATAGGCAAGTGAGGCGTCCCATGGACACAACAACTGAGAAGGTGCTCACTCTCAGTTGAGAGGGAGCATCAAAAAGCTCTTGGTGTCTACACCTTATGGGACCCCCTCCCTCTGAGTGTGTGTCAGACCTGGTGACATGTTCTGACAACAAAAGCAGTAAGAGTGATGGATTGCCACTTCCATGATGAAGTTACAGGAGACCTAGCTTTCCATCACCATGGCTCCCCTCACTCGCCTGCTCTGATGAAACAAGCTGCTCTGTGGTGCACAGCCTGGTGGAGGACACCCTCTGCCCAAACCCCAGCCCTCAGTCCAAGAGCTTTTGAGGAATTCAGTTTTGGAAATAGCCACACTAGAAGAGTCTAAAGTGAGGCCTCTGGTTCAGTTGCAAACAAAATTATAAATATGACTTTCCATTCAGGCTCCACCAACCTTAAAGTGGTGATTCTGGGAGTTCCACACCACCAAGTCGGGGAGGCCCCCTCGGCAGTGTCGGAAGTCAGCAGCCAGTCGCCTGCACACACCACTGAGGACAGGACCCCCCAAACAGGAGACAAGATCCTAAACACAAAACACATGGATCATTAGCTGCTTTCCTTGGGCAGAGACCCTGAAATAGACTCTAGCAATTAAGAGACAAAGAACAACTCCAGTGTAATTCAACAAAAATGGATTCCAGGTACACCAGAGGTTTTACTGCTCATAGAGGGATCCAGAGCTACTGCCCAAAATTCCCACTGATAAGCTTTGGGGAACCAGTTCTCCTCAATCAGTTATCAGGCTTCTACCCTGTGTGAACATCCTGGAGAACATCTAAGCAAGAGGGACCTTTCGAGTCAGGACTCAGGAATATGACTATGATGATTCACAGAGGCTAGTAGTTAAAGAGACAGAAAAGGTGTCCTCTCTGTTAAGCAAAAAGAAGCTATCTGTGTGCTCCCGTCTCTCTCTCTCACAAACACACACACACACACACACACACACACACGTGTGCATTTTGATAGAGTTGCCAAAAGACACCCTGCACCAGGGAGACATCACTTTTGGACCAGCTCTTGCCATGCAGATGAACTGTTACCTGAGCTTGCTGAAGAGAAGTGAAGCGGTCCCAGCTGACAAGAGAAGCCACTCTTCCTTCCTGGGCCTGCCATGTGGCTGCCACCCAGGCTTGCAGGTTCTCTGCAGGGGCACTGTGAATCATCTGCAGTCTGGCCTCAAGGGCTGGCCCCCTGCTTGTGAAGAAGCTGTCCGTGCACAAGTCCAGTGGGGATGCCTGTGTCACAGGGAAAGCAAGCTCCCACAGCATGCCTAGAGAGAGCAGACTCCTCAACAATACTCAATACCTATACAATCTGGAAAATGGCCAGTTGGTTGAAACATTCTTTTCTCAAAAGGCATGTAAAAATTACCTGATATATGTAACCCAATATGAAAGGAATTTATTACACAAGTGAGTGTGAATCACAGGTGCATGTGAAAAAGCCTCCTCATGAAGCAGCGCTGCCAATTCACCTGGTAGGCATTTCTGAAGACGTCTGGTATGCCATCCATGAAGATTATATCCCACAGGAGGAGGCCATACAGGGTGCTGAAGGTGGACCCTTCTCCATGGATTCCTGCAACAAAATCACACACACAGAAGAAATATTAGTTTTGTCTGTTTTTTCAAAAATACCACTGTCATCTGCTGCATATTCGATTTCAAGGAAATAATAGAAATATTTTTTATTCTGAAGAAAATGCTAGTTAACATGCCATTCCTAAATCATTTTCTTATACTATATTGTTTGAATACAGAAGCCCATTGAAGGCTGAAAATCTTAGTAACAATGGAAAAGTTCAAATAAACATTGCAAAGCCACAAAGCAGTGATTCCCACTTTATTGAATAACCTAAGGTACATGTTTTCTTTAACAATAATAATAATAATAATAACAACAATAACAATAATAAAAAAGCAGCTTCCCTCCTCAGTTCTAGGGTTCTGATTTAGTGGTGGAGGCTGAGCTGGTTGCAGAATCCACAGGCAGGCTCTGGCACAGGCATCCCCAGCTACTCCTGAAGAACACTTCCCTAAGGGGATTGACAGGAGGAGACTGGGGAGCATTGGACACACCCCCAGACTTAGTGGGCGCTGCTACACTTCCCCTTACTCACCCACACACTATACTGCTTTGACCTGAACAAGGTGGTCCCAGTGTTTCCAATATTCAAGGCTTTTATAGAAGCTTTCAGTCTTAAAAAGCATCTAGTTTAGATACCCTTTCCTCATGACCCACACACATTACTAATTGGGAGACCACCTCAAAGAAAGAAATCAGATACCAGTCACTGAAAGCCAAAGGCAGAGTCTATAACAGAATAAAAGGGTGGGCACTGGCATAGTCCCAGACCTCTGTCCACAGAATCCCTGTTCATCCAGCTATTCTAAACAGAGCTTCTCTGTATATCACCTCACCCAAAAGGGAAGGCAACCACATGGATACTTCTCTCCACATTACTGCTTTGGCTAAAGAAGGCACCAAACACCAGACCTCACTCTGACACACTGCACACACTGGCAAAACAGTTCCTCTGGCTGGCCAGACTCTGACACTACAGGCCCTGGTCTATGCATGTGAGGCCACAGTAAGCACAGGGGTAGAAAGCAGAGACCAGTCAACATCACTCATCTTGGAGGCTGGCCTGAGGGGCTGCTTGCTCACTGTGTGCCTATACAAAAGTGCTCTTGGGACAGAGACCTGAGTCTCCATTAGCAACTAACTGTGTGTGCCTGTTCCTCTGTCCTGCATTCGTGAGCTGTGCTGGACTCTTTGTTCTGTACCCATCTCAGTTCTAGTCCCTGGTCTCTGCAGCCTGTCTCTATGATTCAAAAGGATAGAGGCAAAAACAGGACTTGGGGTCACTGGCTGAAGCCTTAAACTTTAATATAAGAGAGTGTTGTACCAGGATACTGGGCACCTATCCTGCCAGGAAGAAAGCTGAGCCTTGACTTCCAGTCAGCTTCCTGTCCCTGTGTGTACACTGCTCAGTCAGGAACATGGAGGCTAGAATTGTCCCTGAACTTCTTGGCAAGCTGCGTGATGCATGTGAACTCCAACTGAAGTAACTTTTGGTGCAATCCTTCTGAGAAATTCAGAAATAACCATCCCTGAAGGGGTTTAAGATTGACCTTATGTGAAATCCCCTCTAGAATAAAGTCCAGCAGCAAGCATTCAGCTATTTTCATTGCATCAATATTAATAAATTAAAAATATATTTATACAAAAATACATTTTTATAAAAACTAATATTCTGTAAGAAGAATTTTCATGGCTTGGTTTACAGCCTGCCCCTTCTTTCAGTAACTGCCTTTCACATCTACTATACATTATCTTAGGGCTTGAATTCTCATTCTATTCTTTTATTTCTAACCTTTTCAGGTCTAGTGTATCTGTCTGTCTTCACTGGTGTTTGCACTTCTTCCCCAATAGCATCACCCTTCCCTGTAAGTAATAAAGGTATTAAGTAGATTAATCTTAGCACTCACCAGAAAGAAACTCCTGTTTTATAAAATTCCATCTCATAGTTATCCTTCTACAATTGTCATTAATCTTTAATCTGAACACTCACATAATGCTAAAGTGGAGTGATGTCTTGATTTTCACTTATCTGAAGATATCAGAGTGTTTTTCACATAGTAACCCTACAGCACAAGCACAGGGAGAGTCCTGCCTGGACGTGAGAATGGAAAGACTTGATGGGGGTCCCCAGGAGTGGCCCATGTGAGCTGAAAAACAAGTACCATGATAGGACATCTGGGGTCTGTTTCCAAATTCCAGGGGAAATCAGTAGGAGAGGAGAGAAAGAAGACTAGAGCTGGGTGAGTTTAGAGGATCAGCAAGATTTTCCACTTTTGCACAAAGTCATGGTCACTATCTTCCATAATAAAAAGTTTCATAAAAATCAAAACCAAAACAAAACATTAGAGCCAGGCCCTTAGGGTATCTCCAGGACAACTAGCCCTGCTTTATTACTTGTCTTCAATATAGAACAAAGGAGCTTCCTCTGTAATTCTTCCCTCCCTTGATTTACTTTTATTTTTCTACTCAGCACTAGATTCTACTAAGGGCCAGGAGTGACAATTTTATTTTACCAATTATAAGGCAATTGCTCAATGTCTTCTCTTGACCCTGGGCCTCAGACAAAGCACTGGATTTATAATTCATTCTCTGAGACTGAAATCAAAGAAAGAATAAAAGAGGGGAAGAAGGGCTGATGTTGGTGAATATACAAACAGAAGGAGTTTCTAAGTGACATAAGAAATGAGTCAATCATTTTGTAAAAAAAGAAACGCTTATCAGTTGTTATATAACAAGGCTTACCACAGTGACAGGAGACATCCAGACCAGCTCTCATTCTGAGTGATACCACAAACACACAGCCTGCACATGCAGGATCCAGCCATAACACATGTGGTCAACAAGTGTGCCCCACTCCTGGAACGTGTAGCCATGGTTGACAGGCCCTTCAGGGCTGTGGTGGGGGAGGGTTCATCCTCTATCATGTCTGTGCATACAAGGAAGAAGCCCTAAGAGGAAAGCTAACACCTCAAATCTACTAACTGCGTGAAATGCCTGCAACGACCATGATACAAATGTCAAGGAGGAGCCAAGCACATTTAAACTAACTTATATGTGTTTTTCTCAGGTTTTCTCAAATGGCTAGTCCTAGCTCCCAAATATGAACTTTGTCATAGTTAAATGTGCACTTGCTCTCTTAGCATATTCATAAACTCACCAGGTGCAACCCCTAGAGACAGACTGACTGTGTGTCACACATTGAAACACCCTGACACTCTAGAAACAGCACACAGTTGGGCGGGAGGCAACCACAGGTCAGCTCTACTCATTCTTGAGTGGAAAGGTAGAGGGATAATGGATTCTTCAAGGAAATAAGGTAGCAGGACTTGGGGCCCAAGTTCATCATTCTAGGAGGAGCGGATCCTTCAAGCTCCTTCCATTTATGATCTGAGTCTGGGTCTAACTCTCTCAAAAGCAGGCCAGCCCTCAGCCCCTCCCCCAGGTTTGACATCAGGCAGCCTCTCTGTCAGTCCTCTGCCTTTTTTCTTTTCTTTTCTTTTCTTTTTTTTTTTTTTGGTACCGGGGATTGAACTCAGGGGCACTTGACCACTGAGCCGCATCCCTGGCTCTATGTTGTATTTTATTTAGAGACAGGGTCTCATTAACCTGTTTAGCACCTGACTGTTGCTGAAGCTGGCTCTGAACTCGCGATCCTTCCATCTCAGCCTCCCAAGACACTGGGATTATAGGTGTGCACCACCATGCCCGGCGTCCTCTGCCCTTTCTTTTTTTATTTTTTTAAATATTTTCTTTTAGTTATCCATGGACACAGTGTCTTTATTTGGTTTACTCATTTTTTTAATGTGGTGCTGAGGATCGAACCCAGTGCCTCATACATGCAAGGTAAACGCTCTGCCACTGAGCTACAACCTCAGTACCCACTTTCTTATCCACCTGCTCACTATCAGCTCTGATAGCAAAGACATTCTCTAACATCCCACCAGAGAGCACTGATATTTACAGGCATTAGGTGGGGAATACTGGTTGAATGGGAAGAAGACCTTCTTCAAAAAGTATAGTTAGAAAAACTCTTTTCTATATCCCTGATCGGGAGTGTCCCTCCATGCCCCGGCAGTACAGAGGATTGAACCCAGGGCCCAGTACATGCCAGGTTAAGTGTTCTATCAAGGAGCTACATCTGCAGCCCTTTTTTATTTTATTTCAATACAGAGTCTCACTAAGTTGCTGAGGCTGGCATCAAACTTGTGATCCTCACAAGCAGCTGGGCCTGGCTTAGCAGTGTCTTTACTATGGGCACAGGAAAGAGAGATGACAGCAATCCTCTATTGACAAACCATCAGGAAATGCTGTTCACCCACATGCTGATTGGCTGGAATAGGAGAAATGTTGCTCTGTTTACCCTGGTCAAAGCCGCTGCGTCTGTAATAGTTCAGTGCCAGCTCCTCCACAGAGCACAGTACTGTGGTGGGATCAGCAGTGTCCCCGGCCTCCATGACAAATATAGACTTGCCCATCCCACGCTGTGGGCACAGCCTGCCCGTGATGGTCACCTGGGACAGCAGTAGAAGAGCATCCATTAGCCTCACTTCAGTCAAAGTACCTGTAAACCTGCCTGTAGAATCCTGGGGATAAACCTTCCTAACTCCAAAACTGTGCTCTTAAGAGCATACACATTGTGTGACCCACACTGGCACACCCATGAGGTTATGACAGCTCACTGCCCTGGAATTGGAAAGCATCTGTCATCAGAGGAGTGCTCCAGATCCCCCACTTCCAGGAGAAACTGCCAGTTGCTCTGAATTCCTGCTCAAAGTTTTACTTACATGTTTAACATCTTCCACAGCAATTTCTGGTAGCTGATGAAAGAGGTGCTTATACTTTTTACAGCTTGGAGATTCTCGCAGGCGCATGGCTCTCTGATAAAGTGAAAGACGGTGTCCTGTCCTTACCTCTGGATCTGCCAGCCCTTTAATAATGCACCTGATAGCCTAGTAAATAACAAGTCACATATCAGGATCCTAAAAGACCTTATGGCAGCATCTACTAATTTAGCTTAACAGAAAATTTCACTATTAATTATTCAGTTTTACTAACATGCAAATAAGCAAACAGCACTTCTAGAGATACAAGCTATTTTCTCAGATCTTATTCTGATATTTTTAATACACAGATTAACTATAATCCTCATTGTAAAGTGCAGGAGCACAACCAGCATGTTATTCATATGGACAGCAGAATGCAAGGCCCCTACCTCACCAAGAGCATGTCCCTCGGGACATCCCTACATCATGAGCTAGAAAAGAATTTAGAGGAAAACTTGAGTCTGTGGTTCTCAGGATTTCATCTGGGTAGGAGGCAGTGAAAGAGAACGTGTGTCCTACCCCTGATCCACAAAATGAGACAAACTCTACAACAGGGGCCTAGAAAACTGACCAGTGGCTCTCACATACAGTTGAGACCACAGAACTGGGCCCAATTCCTTATTTATAGGAAAAGGTACCTAGAGTTTGGAGGAGTCTAATGTGTTTCCTAAGGTTGTTCCAAGTTGGACAAATAAACAAGAGAAGTACTGAAAACCCGAGAAAGATACCACTTTATTCCTACTAGGATGCCTAAAATCAGAAAAATGGAAAATAACAAGTGTTGGCAAGAATGTAGAGAAATTGAAACCTTTGTTCCTTGCTGGTGGAAATGTAAAAACTGCAAACATTGTGAAGAACAATTTGGCAGTTTCTGAAGCAACGAAAATAAAATACCAAATGACCCAAAAATCCACACCTAGGAATATCCCAAAAGAAAACAAAACAGGGACACAGACATACACTTGTACATGCATGTTCATGGGGGCAGTATTCAAAACAGCCAAAAGGTGGAAGCAACCAAGCATCCATTTATAGGTGATTGGATAAACCTAAGGTTGTCTATATGACAATGAATTATTTATAATTCAGCCATAAAAATGAAGTTCTGACATGCTACAACATGGATAAAGCTTGGAAACATTATGCTAAGTGAAATAATTTGGAAACAAAAGGGCAAATATGTGATTCCACTTATATAAAATCTTCAGAAGAGGCGCATTCAGAGACAGAAAGAACGTAGAGATTACCAGGGGTTTGAGGAAGGAGAAAATGGGAAGAATTTACATTACAGTTATGGAGTTTCTGTTTGAAGTGACAGTAGAGACGCTTATACAACACAGCATAATCAATGACACTGAATTGTACACCTAAAATTTGTTAAAATGACAAATGTTACATATGTTATATATATCTTACAATAAAAAAAGCAGAGAGAAAAAAGAAACTGAAATATCAATGCAGGCTCAGTCCATGAGGAACTGAGGGGACCAAAAGGAGTCAACAAGTGAGAACAGGCCATGTGAGAGTGCTCTGTTTCCTGGCAGGGGACAGTAGGCAGCAGAGGCCTGGCCCAGGGAAGGAAGAGCCAGACTAGCTCCACCCTGGCCCTGGGGCCCCTGGCTGGCCACCTGGCACTCTGCAAAAATAAGCACTCCTGCTAATGGCTTCTGCTGTAGAGATGGACATAAAGCACATAAGGAATGGTAACATGATCATGAGGGCTACAAGTGTGGCCACTGAGATTGCTGAGAAAGGTTAAAGGAACTATAAGTTTCTTAATATCAATCAAAAATAAGCTCAGTAGCCTATGTGTCCCTGTGACTATGAGGGAAGGCTCCTGTGAGCAGCACTGTGAACCAGGGAGAAAGCTGCAACATCCTTGAGCCTTTACTGTGATGAAAGAAAGAGGTAGCAAGAGCATAAGCTCTGTCCCCTCTATGTTTGGTGCTGGCCCAAGAGACACCTTCCCTTGCTACTGTAGCCTCAAGGAACACTGACAGGAAAGGGGCACCACGCCCATCCCACCCCCAACAGAAAACAGCTTCCAGTGGCCTTTCACAGGCATCTGAGGTAACAAGGCACTTTTTCAGTGGAAAGCAGTAAAAACACTACATCACAGTTCCACATTCCATGGCCAATGTTTTTCCAAACCTGTATCACCCTGATTCACTTAATATGCCACTGGAAAAAACAAAACCTCCCAGAGGCACAGTCCCCTCCATTCAACTTGAATTCAGGGCTGGAATGTAGACAGGGAGGGGGGACCCACAGGCAGCAACACAAAGAACCACTGTTGTCGCCTGGCTCAGCGGCAGTAGCCTGAGGCCCCACCCTGCTGGGTAGAGTGGCAGCAAAATTCCTCTACTACCAAATCCCCAAGATGCCCAGCACCGGGAATCCTGGTTCCCTTGAGAGGAGGTGGCCTACTCACATTTCAAACAACACACGTTGTAAGATAAGGAAAGTAACGTTTCCATCAGTCTTTCTGGGCAACAAGCAAATAAAATCACCATTTCCAAAATAAAAACACTACCTTAGGTACTGGGGATATAGGTTACTGAAAATGCTTGCATAGCATAAATAAGGACCTGGGTTCCATCCCTAGCACCACAAAACAAAAACAAAACAACACACACACACACAAAACACTGTCATGAAGGCACCTCCCTTGAGTCCTAGATCCTAACTTCTGAATCTCAACACAGTCCACTGTCAACCCATCTTCCCAATAAGTGAAGAGAAGATAGCAATCTCCTGTTTTTAAAGGCTGTGGTATTTCTTTGAGGACTGGAAGAAGTCAGACAACAAACATAAACAAAAGAAATAAATGTTCTAACTATATTTGGAATTTTAAAGTATGTAACAGGCTGGGGGTATAGTTCAGTGATAACTGCTTGCATAGTATGTGCGAGGTCCTAGGTTTGACCCCTAGCACCAAAACAAATAAAGTACTTAAGAATCTGCCATATTTTAAAAACTCATTTAAAAATAAGAAAAGCCTTGGGTATATTTTTGCATACCGGTTCCAGGCGCTTCAGGTGCTGGTGTAAGTTAAGAGCCAGTCGATCCCACCATCTGCCTCTGCTGTCAGGGCAATAAATTTTCTGTGACAAAAGGTTTTCAAGTTCCTTAACGGCTTCCTATTGCAACAGTAACAAAGAAAGCCCATTAGACTTTTAAAAAATCAACTATAATCATATTTAGAAGGCAACAGACTGTAAAGTATATTTAGAATGCATATCTTTCTAAAGCCAAGGACCAGGGCTGACAGGACAGGGGCTTGGAGATGCCTTTCTGCAGTAGGCATGAATTCCCTGAGGTATCCTTGCTTTATACCCAGGTCCTTGGCCTGCTAGCACTGAGTTTTTGGTGGTCGTGGGTACTGCAGGATGTTCTCTGCAAGTCACACTGGCCAGCACAGAAGCAGACACACAGGTTCAAGCTCCAGGCAGGCAGCTGAGCACTGGTCAGAGCTGGAAAACATATACTCTGGGAACCCAGGTCAGAGGATCCACAGAAAGAAGAATTTAGGGCAGGCAGGCCAGGTAATAAGGAGTGTGCTCATCCAAATACTCCACTTCAACAAGAAGGCACTCTGGCCAAGATTTATGTAGACTCATCAGTCATTCTTTTTTTTTGGGGGGGGGGGGTGGAGGGGCAGTACCAGGAATTGAACTCAGGGGCACGCAACCACTGAGTCACATCCCCAGTGCTATTTTGTATTTTATTTAGAGACAAGGTCTCACTGAGTTGCTTAGTGCCTCACTTTTGCTGAGGTTGGCTTTGAACTACAATCCTCCTGCCTCAGCCTCCCAAGCCACTGGGGTTACAGGCATGCATCACCATGCCCAGCTCTTCAGTCATTCTTAATGTTAATCTTTTGTGGTTCATGATCTCTTTCAAACATATAATGTTTACCCTAGAAAAATACAAAAACCCCTGTACACATGCAATTCTGGGGTTCACAGATGCCCCAAAACTCATCATTGGTACTCTTAGCTTCACAGATACCAGGTTAAGACCCAGTTTAGTACATCCTCTTTTTGAAAACCAGAAATATCAAGCACAACAAAAGGGAGCTCTGGCAACTTCACAATGTTTAGTATGAGAACCCAACCATATTTCTGATATGTAACTGTACATTACTTTCAGACAATCCATGGCAGCTGACAGGGAAGCATAAGGAGATGTGAGAGTTCCACCTCAGCAATTTGGGGGAATCTCCCAAGTCTTGCACAAGAGATGGAGTCCCAAGCTGGAGAGACTTGTCCATGCTCTCTACTGGGCTTTGTCTATGACCCCCAGGCCACCCCAGTCCAGTGACTCATTAACTCATGAGCAAACAAAACAGCTGTTGGTCTTCAGTTGTCTTTTTTCTACTAACCTGAGACACTGCAGGTTACTTACATTAAACACTTTCATTGTATTACTGTGTGATGATCACGTATGCAAAAAAGCAGACAGCCTAGCAGGTTTCCTTCACATGTTTATTGCTGCCATCTCAGAACAGGGCAAGGGAGGGACTGGTGCTCTAACCTCATACATGTGAAGTCTCTGAAAGATTTCAACAGCCCGAGACAAAATCCTTGTATATATCCACCCGACAGTAAAACACCGCAGAAAGAGTGGTAACTCTTCATGGTATCTAAAATGAAAATGTATAGCAGTAGTTTAATAATTTGGTTTGTCTGTTATATACAATTATAACTGACAAAGCAGATCAAATTCCTTCCTTCCTCCTTCCCTCCCTCTCTCCCCTCCTTTCTTCCTTCCTTTCTTTCTTTTGGTTATACTAGGGATATGAGCCCAGGAATACTCTATCACTAAGTTACAACCCCAGCCCTTTCTATTTTTTATTTTGAGAAAGGGTTTCACTAAATTGCCAAGGTTGGCCTCGAACTTGGGATCCTCCTGAGTAGCTGGGATTCTAGATACCACACTCAACTGAATTCTTCTCTTTTAAGTATTCTATTTACTTACAGTTGTATACAATTTTTTATACCACAAACCTACATTCTCATAGCTAGTCACCCTATCCCAAGTCACTCAAGATGGCAGAGAGAGATGAGAACAATATGTAATATTCTAAATTGAGGTCTGTGAACCCCAGCAAACAGCCCAAACCCAGGGCCAACTCCCTAATTTTCTAAAGCTCTACTTCTCTGTATGTGTTGCTATTATTATTTTTAATTGTTTTTTAACTGACACATAAAAACACAACAACTGTACATGTTAACGGAGTACTACATAATGTTTCGATAAACATGTAAAATCAGGTTAAACATACATATCTCTTCAAATATCTATTACCTGTTTATGAAAAACATTCAAAATCCTAATTTTTTGAGATGAACAGTTCATAATCGCTTTCTTAATTAAGCTTACTGTGCAAGAGCAAACTAAAATTTCTTACTGCTATCAAACTTGATCAACCTTTCTCCATTCCTTCCTCCTCCTAGGTTTTTACCATTTTATTTTATTTTATTTTTTTATAAGATTTCTTTAAACCTTTATTTAATTTATTTATGTATTTGGTATGTGGTGCTGAGAATCAAACCCAGTGCCTCACGTGTGTGAGGCAAGCGCTGTACCACTGAGCCACAACCCCAGCCCAGGTTTTTACCATTTTAAATAAAATACAACAAAAGGAGAACACTACTCCAAATTTCAGCGTCCATAAATACAGTCTACTAGAGCACAGCCATGCTCATTCCTTCCTCTTTCTCCGGTACCTACCTGTTTCTGTACAATGGCGGAGTAAAGTCGCTGCCACAGAGAATCAAAGCCTTGAGTATTGATGTTCTGGCCTTTCACAGAATAAGGTGATGATCAGTCTGCTCTACAATAATCCAACTTCCTGGCTACGATTTTCGAGTCAATATTATTTCATTGTAAAATGTGTTTCCTAAATGTTTTTCTGAACAAGGCACTGAGTAATTGTAATTTTCTCATCAGCATATAATAATGGAAAACATTTCTTAATAAATACTGAAGAGGTTTAACATTTATTAAACACAACAATAAAAGATCATGTGATGTGCACTTGGAACTTTCAGTGCTCATTTACACTGTCTTTTTCATAATAACATGTACTTGAGTTTCCACTGGAGAGACGTACCTATCACATGCCCCATCTCTATCCTGCTGCTGGGTTTCCCTATCATTTAAATTCAGCTCTACAGTACTCAGGGAAGCCAATGCACTGAAAGATGGCAAGCTGAAGATTGAGTAAGTATTCACCTGAATGTCTACTGCACAGGAATCTGAGTTATATAAAATTTGCTTAACCCTTCACGGGAAAAATATTCAAAATCCAGCAGAAATTTACAATTCTACCCTGGTTTGACTACATACCTACTGGAACATAATATTCATGAATAAAATTACCTTGAGTAGTTGGAACAAAATGACCAATGAGAAATTTTGGCAGGTACCTTAAAAAGAAATCTTGCTAAAGGTCTGGCTCACTGGTACAGCACTTGCTTAACATGTGAGGCCCTGAGTTCCATTCCTAGCACTGAAGAAGGAGGAAAAAAACAAAAACAAAACTCTAACCTCAGGGAAGGGTGATTTTTCAGTTTGTTCCAATCCCTTTTTGCACTTTGAGAGAGCTCCTTAGCTTCTTCCCAGTTCCCACTGGCCATCGCGGCAGAAATGTCACCCAGCATGTGCGCAGCTGCTGCATATCTGGGGAAAAAATGCCATCCAAATTTCAAATGTTAAGGAGTGTTTCCATAAAAATCACCACACCCTAGCTGCTAGATCTTTCTCTGAAGGGTAAAAGTGTGTTTTTTAAAATGTGAGGATTATTTAAATTTCATTCTAGAACTAATTTAACATAACTAGAAAGGCCCTGAAGAACAGATACAGCCTGCCCAATTTACACTGTATGACTACATAATATGTTCCAGTATATAAATGTGGTATGATGTTAATCAGCTCATCATTCTTATGTTTTAACACTCACTCATCCATTCATTCAACAGTTTGGCAGCCACCAAATAAACACATGTTGACTTCAGAATTATTATAATAATTACAGTCAAAAGTAGCCAGAGGTGTGTTATCTAAGTTAAGAGAATTACTTAGATTATTTCAAAAGTAACTTTGGGAATGCACTTTGGGAGATGGCAATGCTGAAACTCTACAACACCACTTAGCTGAAAAAATATATCTTTTTATTGCTTCTCTAGATATCAAAATCAAAGCTATCTGACCAGTGGATTCTATAGCACTTTGAGTACATATTCACTGTATTTGACTTATGTCTTAAAGAAAAGCATGCAGTATCAGTATCCAAATCCCCCTTCCAAGAGGCCACCTAGAATCAGCCCTGTCACACTTTATCCCATCTCCTTCCATCAAAACCAGGCCAGCCCTTGTCACCATCTGGACTCCTGCATGTGCTGCCTATCACTTATCTGACTCAAAGTGGAACTACTAAACTGGGAACAGCATCTTCTTCCATGTCCCCAGGCTCTTCCCTCCACCCACTATCTCTCCTGCCTTCTTACACAGAGCACTCCCCACTTCAGTGGGGGTAAGGGCTCCCCTCACAGCCCTTTCATCTCAGGTCTGAAACACAGAGGAGTTCTTCCGTCCACTACTAATCCCAAATCATTCTCCTACCAACTTGGAAACGGCATTCCTGGGAGCTCTCCTCCTTCCCTTAGGGCATGTGACTCCTGGACAGATCATCTTCTACCATTTTTTGAAACTGCTATCTTATTGTCTTTCTCTACCTCTGTGTTTTGTCTAACAATGGCCTTGGGACTTTGACATGAGTAAGGGCAAAGAGCATTCTCACATCCTAGACCTTCTCACCAATTAAGCCCCTTTCCACCTGTCTTCAATTACCCATGTGCCAACAGCTGTAGAGGCTTCTGTCTCCAATCAACATGTCATCCTCAAAAACCTTGACTTTCAGCACTTAATCCACTAACCAAACCCCACTCCCCACAAAGCCTTCCAGCTTATTTACTGCTGATAATTCCTCCTGCTCTCCAAGACCCTAGCTGGTGCTCTGACCATCATTATTCATCAGTCACAGGTCTCCTGTCCTTACAGCCTGCATACCCAGCCAGAGCCTATCAGATCAGCTCTCCCTGAGAAACACACCCTGTTTACCTGGGCCACAGTCATGGTGTGCACCCTGACTACTTCCTCATAGCCTATGCCCAAGGCTCTGAATGCTGCTGAAGAAATATAGAACCAGGCTGACTAGTTTTGTTTGACTCAAGACCACAGATTTCAAATAAGCACTTCCTTCCTCAGCTTATGTACCTGCTCTCACCAACAAGGTCAAACTAGCCTCTCTGTGGCTTATCTTGCTCCCTCTAACCCTGCCTCCACTGAATGCTTTGGTTAAAAACATGAAACGGATTGGCTACTTGCCTAATCTCTTCCAGTTTCCCACTGCTCAGGGAACAGATTCAGTCTACTCACTAGAGCTCAGAGGCTGAATATCCTCAGATCCCTGCAATCCTGGTCCCTAAGTAACTTCCCCTTGCACCACTGAAACCCACCTCGCCCCACCTCTGAGCGAGGTCACAGACCTCCTGAGTCTCTCCAACTCAGCGGGTGCTTTCCTGCCTCAAGGCCTGCGTACACACTTAGCTCACCTCATCACCTGGAAGGAGGGATCCAGACTCTATGGTGTAGATACGTGGTTTCCCACAAAAGTTCATCTGTGAGACAATGCAAGAATGTTCGAAGGTGAAATGCATGATGAGAGATGTAATCTAATGGCGAATTAATCCACTGATGGAGTAACTGGATGGTAACTGGAGGCAGGCAGGGTGTGGCCAAAGGAAGTAGTTCACTGGAGGCATACCTTGGGGGTATATATTTTATCCCCGGTGAGTGGACCTCTTTCTCTGCTTTTAGTTACCATGTCCTGAGCTGCTTTCATCCACTTTGACTCTCTACCATGATGTTCGGCCTCATCTCAGACCTAGAGCTATAAGGTCAGCCATGGATATACTGAGACCTCCGAAACCATGAGCCAAAATAAACTTATCCTCCTCTAATTGTTTTTGTCAGGTCTTTTAGTCACAGTGATGAAAAAGCTGCCTGAAACACAGACCATGATGTGGCTACCTCCTTTTTATTCTTATGTCTTATTTCCAGTGTCACCTTTCCAGGGCCACCCGCTGACATGTGTTACAAAGCAGAATTTCTCTACCTTTCCCCTCAATTGTCAGAGCACTTTTCACACACTACGGTTATTCTATTTATTACTTCACTCTCCAGAGAGATGTAATCCCATGATGGCAGCAACCCTATCTTGTTTACTGCTGCAACCCCCCCCACCTAAGAACATAACAGATTTTTAACACTCAACCCATTTTGTTGAATAAATGAGAATCAATTATTTCATGTACAGAAATGAACAGAAAGGGTTCCCAGGCCAGGTATCACATTATCAGCTACTATATAATCTGACTCCCTTCCTGAGGTCAATTAAATTTGATTTTATTTATATGTTAAGGCCCTTTCATAATAAAGGGAGTTTTAGTTTATTTTATTACAACATAACCACTTTCTAGAATAGAAGATGGCTATTTCTTCACTCTAGTCCTCTCACTTATGAACTTGTCGACTATGGTTTTGTCAATCACAGGACTAAAAAGCAATCCCTATAGATAGAACAGTAACAATGACAATTACAATAACAACTAACATGTACCAGGCATTGTGCAAAGGTCAGGTGGTAAGCACTTTATGTGTACCCTCACATATCTACAAGAATATACTATTTAAAGACAAGTATACTAAGGCACAGAGTGGTTTCACAATCCATAAGTATAGTGAAACTCAGCTTCAGAGTATTGGGTCTCACAAAAGGGAAAAGCATAAAGTCACTAATAACAAACAAGATTATATATTCATTATAAACTGATTAAAAACTGAAATTATTAAATAATTTCAATAATTTACTTTTTTTCCCCCTTCGCTAGTGCTGGGGATTTAACCCAAGGTTTCGTGCATGTTAGTTAAACCTCCACCACTGATCCACATCCTCAGTCCCTCAATCACTTACTTTTTAAAACACATAGCTATTCTAGACAACACTTAAAAAACTTTCTCAAAAGCAATATCTGAATCAATTTCAGTTAACCTTGAGTCATAAATCTTAAATCAAAAATCAAAAGTGACATTTTAAAAATGCAAAAATTTTTCTTATAAAAGGAGAGCTTTTTTTTTTTAAAGGAAATTCAAGTTGTTTTTGTTGGTTTTTGTTTTGCCTGTAAAACCTTTTATCAACTCCTGCTTTTGCTGATCAAACCAAATTTTCACTAAATCCATGTACCAACATAAATTAGTGAAAAAATTATTATCAGGTTACCTCAAGTGTTATTACTAGGAAAACATTCATTTTCCACTTATTCATGCTAACAATATATTCATAAGGCAGGTTTGTTTAAATGTCTGTATTAAAAAATTGCTTCCTGCTGAAACTATTTGGGAACATAAGCCAGGGAAAATTTTTGTAGTTCTAACTAAAAACACATTGGTTTTGGCAACCATAATCTAAGCACATTTCCGTATTCTTCTTGTAAACTTAGAAATGCATGTAAGTAAGGCAAAAATTAAAAAACGAAAAACTTCAAAAATGGTTTTAGCTGTGGACTTAAATGTTTCTACTTTGGCTGCAAGGAACAATAATAAAATCTATTAAATTTTCAATTTTACACACAGATACTATAGTGAGTTAACATGATCCTACCTGATAAGATCTTCTCTGTCTTGAAAGATTTGAGTTTTCCGATTGATGGTGTAACTAGGAAACTCCATTCGGCCGAGATTGACCAACAGCACAGTAGAAAGCTGAGCTTGGCCACCACAAGCAGCTTCTTCATCTTCCATGGAGTCTGTCAATGAAAATAGTAGCAAGATCCGGGAAAACACAGCCCTGGGGCCTTTACAGACTCGCAGTGACTGTCCAGCCAAGTCTTTGGCTCTGAAAAAAATATATAATATAGAAATGTCTTTTTGGTTATTCAGCATTTAAATGTCAGATTTTTTTAAAAATATTTTTTTAGTTGTAGATGAACACAATATCTTTATTCATTCATTCATTCATTCATTCATTTATTTATATGTGGTGCTGAGGATTTATTTATTTATTTATTTATATGTGGTGCTGAGGATTGAACCCAGTGCCTCATGCATGCAAGGCAAGCACTCTACCACTGAGCTACAATCCCAGTCCTTAATGTCAGATTTTTCATATTATTCTCAGATAAAATAAAGATAAATGGCTTTCATCATCCTAAACCTATAAGCAAATCTACCACCTCCAGTCATGTGAAGCTTAACCTCTCTAGAGCTCAGAGTCCCACACAGGGACACAGGATTGATTGCATTTATGTCTCCAAATCGTTTCACACATGGTTTGCTCAATAAAAGTGTTTCCTTCCCTAACCACAGAATAGGATGAGGTTCACCATGGTCATGAACATTTAAAAAAAATCAAGAAAACTCATAAACGTAATACCTCTTCAACATTACCAATTGTCAGCTATTGATTTTGGTAGCAATTTAGATTAAAGAATAAACATTTATTTAAAATGTCACTACCTAAAGCTCTTGGTAAGGCAGCAGCATTTGTGTACCAGGAAATGGTACAAATCTATACCAAGGTTTGGTGCTACTTGCTAATGTACATAGTAGTCCAGGAACATCTCCATTCCAGGGTCATCTCAGAGAGAATTCAGTTCAATTCTGATGTCTGCAGTGTGGGTTTGAAGGTCTAAATTAAGTCTACAGCCTGTACCAGGGATTCTCAGCCTCAGCACCACTGTACTTAGGCTGGATAGTACTTGGTTGTGGGGTCTATCTCATGTATCAGATGACGTTCAGTAGCATTTCTGGTCTTTACTCATTGGATGCCACCAGCACCTCCAGTGATGACAATAAAACGTGTCCTGACATGATGCCAAATGCCCCCTGGTGGTTAAAAATCACTTGAGGACCACTACTGTGGTGAGGACCTCATACCAACTCATCCAGAAAATATTAAATCAAAAGCAGTGCTGTATCCCTGGGAGTACTATAGAGATTTAGTGCTACTCTCAGAGACCTGAGGAAACAGAATGGGGTTCTTACCATACCATCATTTTATTGAAAACTATTTATCTACAGAGACTGTCAAAAAGTACCCACTTAGGCGGGGCATAGTGGTATATACCTGTAATCCCAGAGGCTCAAGAGGCTGAGGAAGAGGATTGAAAATTCAAACCCAGCCTCACCAACTTAGCAAGGACCTAAGCAACTTAGTGAGACCATGTTTCAAAATTTAGAAATTTTTTGAAAAGGGGGTTAGGAGCCACGCACAGTGGCACAAGCATATAATCCCAGCACTTTGGGAGGCCGAGACAGGAGAATCGCGAGTTCAAAGCCAGCCTCAGCAACAGTAAGGCGCTAAGCAACTTAGTGAGACCCTGCCTCTACACAAAACACAAACTAGAGCTGGGGATGCAGCTCAGTGGTCGAGTACTCCTGAGTTCAATCCCTGGTACCCCCCCAAAAAAGGGGGGTTGGGTATATGGCTCAGTAATCATGTGCCCCTGGGCTCAATCCCCACTACCAAAAATTTTTTAAGAAGTACCCATTTCTGAGCTGGGGGTGGTTCTGAGCTCGGTGGTTGCCTAGCATGCCTAGCATGCATGACTCCCTGTCTTCTAACCCCAGCACAAGGTAGGAACTGCCCACTTTTACTATCTGCATACAGAGCCCCAGGGATGACCCAAGAGGAGCAAGCTTCTGGGCTATAAGAGAAAGCATTAGACATGGAAAACTGAGCAGTGACTTTCTACTAGTATTAAAAAAGTATAACTGCACTTTTTCCTATTCCTCATGATGACAGAAGATAACCAGGAACTATCCTAGTATGGGGCTGACAGGGACCCAAATTGTTTGGACTGAGGATTGCACCTAGGGGCACTTTACTACTGCTGAGAACTACATCAAAATGAAAAAAGAAGTATAATCTTCAAAAATTTTAGTACAACAAAAATGGCCTTGAGGGGGCTGGGGATATAGCTCATTTGATAGAGTGCTTGCCTTGCATGCACAAGGCCCTGGGTCCAATCCCTAGTACCACAAAAAAAAAAAAAAATGGCCTTGAGAATTTTATTTTCCTGCCACTCTGGAGTCAGTGATAAAAAATGTTCATTTTATTTCTGTTACTATATCTATTCATATGCTAAGTGCTTATAATGAAAGGAAACTGCCAATTTTAATGTTAACTATAAGATGTTACATGTAAGGTTAACATTAAACACATATGAAATGCAAACAGATAAAAAAGGGCTTAGAGGACATTTAACAAGCCACAGGGATGAGGACTCTATACTTCTAAAGTCAACCAACTGTAAGTATATACTTTATTAAAATGCACTATCATTTACATATACAGAATAAGTGACAATGACATTATTTTAAAGTGATTTCAAAAGCATCATCTCATTTCATCCTCAACTACTCCTTAACAGTGGATTACTGGACTAAAATTGACATTATTTGATTTTATACATTACATGGGCAAAAACTAACTCTAAATGTTTTTTATAATATTCCCCAAATTGAAACAGTTCAAGAATAAAAAAAAAACAACAAAACAAACAAACAAAAGAAAACTATCCAGTTTTTTCAAATTGTTATGTTTGAACTAAAATCAAGATGCATATTGCCAGGCACTGTGGCACATTCCTGTAATCATGGCAACTTAGGAGGCTAAGACAGGAGGATTGAAAGCTTGAAGTCAGCCTCAGTAACTCAGCAAGGCTCTAACCAAGACTATGTCTCAAAATAAAAAATAAAAAGGGCTGGGGATGTGGCTCAGTGGTATAGCATCTCTGAGTTCAGTTCCTAGAACCAAAAAGAGAGGTATATTATGGCAGCTGATTACATTTCAACAAAAAAAAATAAAATAAAAAACTGACAAAGTAGCTTGCCCTAAAATCTGTAAAAATACTAATTAAAAATATTTTTCTTGGATAACAAAAAAATGAGAATTTACCAAAGACTTATCATCTCTGCTCTATTGCCTACTGATTGGTTTTGGTCCGAGAAATTAGTAAGGTTTTGTTTTTTTGTTGTGTTTGGACTGAGGATTGCACCTAGGGGCACTTTACCACTGTGATAAACCCCAGTCCTTTTTACTTTTTTATTTTGAGACAGCATCTTGCTAAGTTATTGAGGGTGACCTTAAACTTGCGATCCTTCTGCCTCAGCTTCCTGAGTCACTGGGATTATAGGCATGTGCTACTGAGCCTGGCCAGTAAGATCTTAAGCTAAGAAAGAACCTAGGTCATTAAAATAAGGATCTTCCAGGCTTCTCAGTCTAATTTCAACCGAAATAAGGATTGTAGTTATAAAAAGCATACACTCTACAATAAGTTAGTACTTGCCATCAACATTTCAAATAATTTTACTCTTATAAAGCCAACAAACCTTTTTAAAATCACTGCTCTGATTCCAGGCTGGCTCTTGCCCCAAGTGCAGACTGAACGTTGTTTGGCCAATTTGAGAAAGTCATCCACCAGCTGCTGTTTCTGTCCATTGGGATTTACCAAGTGGAAGGTCTTAGCCAGGGCTTTCAGCTCAGGAGCAGAAAGAAGTTCAAGCACTTCAGAGAGTTCTTGCAATTCAGATTCTGAAATAGTTTAAAAAAAAAAAAAAGTGAAAAATTCTTCTAAGAAATTTAACTACTTTGCAGTTTTATTTCCTTAAGAAAAAAGGAATCTTAGCTAGATGCAAATAAAATGAATTTTTTTTGAATAAAACTTAATTAGTTTGCCAAAACCCAAAACTAATTTGCTGAGGTTGCCAAATTCTTTCCATTAAAGACCATGGAAAACAGATAAATCTTAAAAGTTCTAAAAGAACAATTTCTCACAAAAAGGAAAACGTGACTTAAAAAGACACATGTGGAAAGCCATTATGGTTTGAGCATCCCGATTAAATAGCTTACTGGATTATATATTCCTTATCTTTATCATCACAAAACCTCCAAAAGGACTCTCCAAACCAGATCACAGAGTGATCATCTCTTCTCCCCACAGTCTTTTTCCTGCTCACCTGCTTCAGGCTGAAAGTCCTTTCATGGGCTCACTCATTCAGCACTCAGAAATCATACTCTGCTTTTATGGGCCCCACACACCACACCAGGCCCTACACATTTGGCCGGCTGGTCTCTGCCTATAAGGCACTCACATTTAGGCAATGCCTTCTTACGCAAAACAGATATTTACTAAATGTGCACTGTATGCCAGGTAATGTTAAGACCCTGGGCACACTATAAAGAGCAACAGCCTTTCCACAAGAAGTTTACCTCCTGGCATAATAAATAAAACAATGATTCTAAGTGTTAGGTGGTAATAACTGCTATATAGAGAAAGAAAACAAGGTGAGGCAAAGAGAGCCTGACAGGGAGGCTGGCTGTTTCACACAGGGTAGTCAGGCAAATCTCTGATGAGCTAACATGGCACAGAGGTGAATGGAATGAGGAATAAGCCATGTGGCCAGATGATAGAAACTCTCCTACATGGAAAGGATATTAAGGCCAAGGTTCTGAAACGAGTGCACTTGGCCTGGTGAAGAACACTGAGGCTGTGTGGCTGCAGCAGAGGGAGGACAGCCTAGAAGACAAGGTCAGAGAAATCGCCAGAGGGATGTTGTGTCATCACTGGGCTTGCATTTGACAGTGCAATGATGGACCATCTGGGTTCTAGTTTTGTTACTGAAAGGTTATTTAAAGGTAGGTCACCAGCAGCAGTCACCTGGGATGCTGTCCAAACATGTCAATTTACCGAATCTGCACAGATCTTCCTCATCAAGTAGGGACCAAGATTCCATTTCCCAGGTGACCGTGATGGCAATAACATGTGGGAAGCAATGCTCCATAGAGGGCCTCCGATCCTGCTACCTAACTACTCATATCCAAGCTCCTTTGCTGAGCCTCCAAGATTCCCCCTTTTCACATTCCCCATCTCCACCCTATCTAGCCCTACTCTAACAATCCTCCTAACTTCATCTTTACCTGCTGCTCTCCCATAACAAACTCTGCCCCAAAGTAACCATCTGGCTTGATTTGCTTATTTTGCCTAAAATGTAAGCAACCTGAATCCAAAGCTCACAGTTTTAAATTTCCTTACACTTAAGTTTCCATACAATATTGTATAGGTAGGCATTTATTGAGTAGTACTGACAAGACAACCCAGGGTATCACTGGAAAAGACATAGTCTCCTTTATTGTTTACAAAGGTTTAAATCAATTAAAAATTCTCTAGGCAATCAATGCATAAGAGCTGTATGTGTGTGCACATGTGGGTAGATGAAGTTTTTAGAAGAAATACTGAGCTCAAACAAGCCAGTTCTGTTCTTTTATAAAGATGAGGAATCTGAGTAAAATTACTCAACTTCTTGCTGGAAAAAGAGAGAAAAGGAGGGATGCATTTCTTCCTTGGCACAATCTATCCCTAGGTGACTTTATGGTCCTAAAACTACATGTCAGGAAAGCAACACCAAACAAGCTTTCACTTCCTAGTGGTCTTACCTCTTCACATGAATAATCTGTTGCCCTAAGATTAAAAACTTGGTTTTAAAAAGGGAATTAGTATTACCAGGCACCAACCAGGAGATGGCACCATACTAACAGTACCACCATTCTGCAGAAACTGAATTCTTCAGGTTACCTTTTCATTTCTAATATTTTTTTTTAGTTATACATGGACACAGTGTCTTTATTTTGTTTACTTATTTTTATGTGGTGCTGAAGATCAAACCCAGTGTCTCACACGTGCAAGGCAAACGCTCTGCCACTGAGCCACAACCTCAGCCCCATCTTCTACTGATCATACCTGTCTGGAGAAAGCCTGCATGCTTCAATTCTTCAATCACAGGTGTTAAGTCTGGAGCAATTTCTTCATATTCTAATTTATTCATCTTAATCCAGCTTAATTTACGTTGAAAGAGCCTTACATATAACTTCTGACCATTGGCTGTGATAAAGTTAAGAAAAACGGTGAAAATATTACTTTTTTTCTCAAAAACAACATACAAATTACCATTTACTTTTAAAACTTGAGGTGAGTAAATATACTCTATTAGGAATATACATATTTTTTACCTTAGGTATAATTATATCATTTCATATAAATCATTTTACAAAGTTCTAATTTAGTAATGAATATTGGTCACTTTAAAACTTCTAAAATCAAGTCCCCTATTTTCTAGTCAATATTTCTTCTCCCTTAGAGAAGCCCTACCTACAATTCTAGTTAATTTGGTCTCTGCTTGCAGTTTAATATACATTAGCCCATTTGGGGCCAAAAATAATCTGAATTTTCCAAAAAGTGCCTAGGTAGGACAGTCATCTCTATCTCAGTGTTCTAGGCCAACTTACATAATTAACCTGTTAGGTCTGTTTCCTTACTACTTGAATTATCTTTATTTTCTGCCAACTCTAAATAATGTTATCATAGTTTTAAAATTTCCTACATTTTTCTCTTTTCTTTAAAGAGGCAGCTTTTACTTAAGACATTGTATTTGATTCTCCACAGAAAGCAATACACTGAATTTGAACTTGCACAAAGAAAACTTCATATTTCTCAGTTATATGGAGGCCCAGATCCACCAACTACTCAAAAAGTCACTGGGCATGGTGGCACACACCGGTAATCCCAGAGGTTAGGGAGACCAAGGCAGAAGGATCACAAGTTCGAAGACAGTCTCAGCAAATCAGCAAGACCTTATCTCTAAATAAAATATAAAATAGAGCTGGGGATGTTGCTCAGTGATTAAAAGTCTCTGGGTTCAATCCCCAGTATCAAAAAAAAAAAAAAAGTCACATGACAGCATCCATCCAAAGAACTGAGACTACTCTGAAGAGTAAGAGGATGTCTTTATGGCCATACCCTGGTGAGATCAGCATGAGATGAACGCTGTATGGACATTTTACACAACTTACCCAGAGAAGTACAAGTAACATGTTAAAAAAATAATACAAGGAGCCAGGCGCGGCAGCGCAAGCCTATAATCCCAGCACTAAAGGAGGCTGAGACAGGAGAATCGCGAGTTCGCCCAGCCTCAGCAAGGGCAAGGCGCTAAGCAACTCAGTGAGACGCTGTGTCTACATAAAACACAAAATAGGGCTGGGGATGTGGCTCAGTGGTCGACTGCCCCTGAGTTCAATCTCCAGTACCAAAAAAATAAAATAAAATAAAAAAATAATACAAGGTATATCCTAATAATTCCACTGTGTGGAGTCTCTTCAATATTAATAGTAGCTGGGTGTTGTGGTGCACACCTGTAATCCCACCTACTTAGGAGGCCAAGGAAAAAGGATCCCAAGTTTGAGGTCAGCCTGGGCAACTAAGCAAGACCCAAACTCAAAATAACAACAAAGGCATTAAATAGTAGTAGTAGTAGCAATATCTAGAATTTTTTTCTTTTAATCTTCCAAAGAGTTAGACATGACCACACTGCACTAGAGGACAGTGTGAAAACCATGTAAACAGTACAGCCAGCCGGAGCGGTGGCACAAGCCTGTAATCCCATTTAGGGAGGCTGAGACAGGAAAATCACGAGTTCAAAGCTAGCTTTAGCAAAGGCGAGGCGCTAAGCAACTCAGTGAGACCCTGTCTCTACATAAAACACAAAATAGGGCTGGGGATGTGGCTCAGTGGTCGAGTGCCCCTGAGTTCAATCCCCAATACCAAAAAAAAAAAAAAACCAGTACAGCCACCAAGTAAGCTAGTCCTACCTTGAACTGAATTCTAGAGCCATTATGACCCTTTGTAACAGGGCAGCCACACTAGGGTATCTTTTTCTTTTTTTAATGTTTTTTTAGTTGTAGATGGACACATTATCTTTATTTATTTATTTTTATGTGGTGCTGAGGATCGAACCCAGTGCCTCACACATGTAAGGCAAGCACTCTACCACTGAGCCACAATCCCAGCCCATATCTTTTTCTCCAAACCTGTACTACCAACTTGGCACCACCACAGGCTACTAATATTTAAGGTACAAAGTAATATTTTTAAAGATACCAATTTAAGGCTGAGAACTTCCATTTTCTCCACAACCTGACTTAAAGAGGCAGAGTCCAGGAATCTAAACATTGTTGAAAGAAAATGTGCCTCAGGTTGGTTTTTTTCCTGTATTTTATATTATTGTACTTTCATTTTTGAGGAAATGAAGTGTGCAAACAACAAAACAATCTAACGGGAAGCTTGATTACATGCCCAAAACGCAAAGTTATGTTTTTTCAAGTCAGTGTATTTTTTTTTTTAAATCTGGCAGGGTAATTTTATATCCATCAAATATATCTATAAAGCAAAAACAACTGCTTCCATTGCAATCCAAGTACTGCTTACACAGTAGATAGCACCCATCTGCATATCCACAATGACTCCTACTAGCCATTAGGTTACTGCCTATCACTTGACCCTTCAATTAGGAAAGCAGGTGGGAAACAAAAATTTGAAAGCAAATAAGCTGAATATACCTGATAATTGATGGAATTTATTTATAATTCCCTTTTCCTCTTCATCAAAGAGCATCATATCATCCTCATTCTCAAGTACAGTGCTCAGCACCACGTGGAAACTCCGAAGATAGTAAGGATGACTCAGTGTTTGAGGTGTCTTACTAGGAACACCACAGCTTGACCCCTGCTCCACAGGAGTACTGCAAGTGATTTTATTCTTTAAGCCACTCTCACCCTCCAGAAGTTCTTGAAAGTTACTCCACTCAGAAGTATTTGTAGAACTAGGAAAGTTTGCCTCTGAATTTGACAACTGTGTTTTAATTTCTGAAACAACAGTGATTTCTACTTCTTGACAGCTACATGCCTCACATTTTCCAACATCTTTATCATCTATGTCTTTGACATTCTCTTGCTTTACAAGACCATCTTCTGAAGTATACTTTAAATCACTTCCAAGGGGTAAATCTGGAGAAAATAACATGAGAGCTTTATTGGAGAACCCAGGGATAAGGGTGGATTTCTGAGTAGCCTTTTGACTTTCAGCTTCCACTATGTTACTGCCTTTTACCATACCTTCAGAAGTATTCTCTTCCTTAAGAGAATCACATGTAAAAATATTTTCCTTTTGAGAACTGTTCTCCAAAATCTGATCCTTGTCCTCAATTTCTGAACAGTTATCAGTCAGGATCCTAACAGTTGTGGATGTGGATCTCTGTGGACAACTACTGGTAAATTCCTCATTCTTACTTAGTGACTTTTTGGCCTTTATGTATTTCCTGGACAATTTAGATGACAGGCTTCCCAAAGAAATGACTTTCACAGTCTGATTTCTCAGGTCATCTTGATTTCTGCACACCAAAGTATCAGTACTTTTAAAGTAGGGACTGGTCTGCTGTTTGGTGCTCATTTTTGCCGAACCACTTTGGCCAGGGATTGAACTTGTCTTTGGTGGTGATTTCCTTGGTCTTCCATCTTCTAAGGCAGTATTTGTTAAATCTACTGTGGTCATATCTGAATTAATTAAGTCAACCTGTACTGGATCCACTTGAATGACTTCACCATTGTTAGCACACATCTCATCAAGGTGCTGGTTTAAGTTATAACGGGGTACCATTTTACTACAAATGGGGCAAGCAAGTTTAGCAGGTGGTGCATTGTTAAAATAGGAAACAATAGACTTAGATGGATTTTTTTTAGTTTTGTTAATTGATAAGCTTCTACGAGGTCTTTTTTTGTCAGGAGATTTCTCTTCTGACATCATGAATATTAGAAAAATTGGGTGATGCAAGTAATAAAACACAGGCTATTTCTAGTTTACTCTCTTGGCTTGAACTAATAAAAACTGGGACTTTATGTAACCTCATATTATTCGTTCAAACAATTTCTTCTTCCTATAAAATAAAACACATAAGGGTTAAAACCATCTTTATGAAATTAAACATGTAATGTCAACATTTCCTGGGATGACAAGAGAACCCTGGGCTTGAAACAGAAGACCGAGGCTGTATACTCAGCTCTGCACGCAACTTTACTGCATCCTTTATCATAAAATGACAGAACTTGACTTATAAGGTTAACTTTTAAGACCTTTTCAAAATCTAAAATTACCCGTTTTTTAAAAGAGGTTTTTTTCACTACTCCAGATCCTTCTATAAAGGCACAGCATCGGTAACATTTTCCATGAGATATGGTGCCCACCGGGATGGTTCCCCAGGGCAGCTCCCGCCTCAGGCCTGCACAGACGAATGTCCAATGTCGCGGGAATCTGCGAACACTCGTGGCTGCCACCACCACAGCTTCCGCTGCAAAGCCCCTGGGATCGGGCGAGCACTGAAAGCGTAGCGGGGCCAAATCTGCAGTCGTGGGACATGCACCTCCGTCGCGCACCAATGGCCACGCGACCAACCTGCATCCTCCCACCCTGCGCCCCGCCCCTTCCTCCCTTTGCGCGGGCTGCCAGCGCCACCCACGTGCGTCCCGGCAGCCCCGACCTCCCACCTGGCTGCGCGCGCCGGTACTCCAGGCATTCCCAGCCGATCTGACGTCTCGGTTCCACAGCCTCAGCAAGAGGAGGCTCGAGTGATCGATCTCCTGTCCAAGCCGCATTCAAATCTCCCAAACTGGTGACTCACACTGGCTGCACCCTTGAGGGAGACTTGGATACCTCCCAACTCTCACACTTCGGCAGTCCAGTGCGCCCTAGCACATCTTCTCTGTGGCTAAGTAGATTAAATACATGTAGTAACAATAACAAAAGGGAGAAGAATGCAAATGTTAACTATACTGTTAGAGTCTTACTTTTTATATGAAGAGGTACAATATTAATTCCAAGTAGACTGTGATAAGGACGCATATTGTAGTTCCTAGAAAAACTAAAAATTAGCCTGGCGCGGTGGCGCAAGCCTGTAATCCCAGCACTTTGGGAGGCTGAGACCGGAGAATCAAGAGTTCAAAGACAGCCTCAGTAACAGTAAGGCGAGGCGCTAAGCAACTCAGTGAGACCCTGTCTCTACATAAAACACAAAATAGGGTTGGGGATGTGGCTCAGTGGTTGAGTACCTCTGAGTTCAATCCCGGGTACCAAAAAAAAGGAGAAGAAAAGAAAAGAAAAACTAAACATGCAGAGAGGTACAGCTAAAGTATTAGTGGAGAAATTAAATTCAAAATTAACATTTGATTCATTTTATTTGATTAAGAAGGCAGAACAAAAAGGAGCAGAAAAATAGTCAGAAGGGACAAAGAGACAATAGATAGCAAAATAGGGGCCAGAGATGTAACTTAGTGATACAGCACTGTGCCTAGTCCCCAGCACCACAAATAAACAAACAGCAAAATAGGAAATAGAAAATTATGAAAACCAAGTACAATCAGGCCAATAATTACATTAAATGTACAATATACCAATTAAAAGGTAAAACTTGTCAGATTAGACTTAACATGTTAATTCCTAACTACATATCATGAGCAATTTGAAAGTGACTCGAGTACAGATAAATATACAGTATTCAAACACTAACCAAAATAACTGCCATGCTATATTGAAACAAAGTAGTCTTCCTGATGAGAGTAACAGAGAAAACAAGGTCATTTTATAAGGTTAAAAGGGGCAATTCACAAAAAATGCATAAAAATCATAAACAGGCATACATCTAATAACAAGGTTTCTAAGCAAATGAAAAAAAACCCACACAAGGAAGAAATAAGTAAATGCTAGACTCTACAAAAACAAAAATAAAAAAAATCAGTAAAGATACAGAATATCTGGAAAAAAAAGTCAAAGCTTAGGACTAATTGAAATATAGAACACTACACTTAACAACTGTATACATTTTTTCCTTTTCCCAGTATTATAGAGTTAATAATTCTGAAACTACTTACTGTATAGTCAGTCTAGACTTGTGCAAATGAATAAATGCATTGAAGATAATGGAAGCAAGTTTTATTGCTGTAGGAAAAGCTGTTACAAACATGGAAAGAGTGAAAAAGAGATTTTAACTTTTGGTGCTGTTAAATTGGAATTAGAGGTATTGGTATGAACTCATAAATGGCATACATATTACATATTATCCCCAATTTTATCCCCATAGACACACAATCATAATTTTCTGCCTCTATTGAGTGGGCTTAGTAACAATGAGCACACAAGAAATTGGGTTATAAATATTATTCTCTATTAAGAAAATGGGGGTTCCTTCAGAAAATGCCTGATTCCAAGGAAAGTAAAAGATAAGAATGGAACATATAATAGCAACAGAAAATAAAAATGCTCAAAGAGCAATAGGAACGTATCAGAAGGACTCAGGAGTAAACTTCAAGGGCCTTCTGCTATTCAAGTCAGGGACAATTGGAGCATCAAAGCAAATAATTATAGTAAAGAACTATAAAGCATTGCATAATATAAAAATCAGGTCCAAACTGAGATAAATGAGAAGGAAAAGCTGCTCCTTACAGTAGAATGCCAACCAGTAAGTACAGAAGAAATAAATCAACAATTGATGGTGTAACTGTGAGTGAAAGTTTGATGAGGAACAGATATTTATAGCATCAAAGTGTCTTCCTCATAAATTACTGATTAAGAAGGAAAATAATAACTTTCCAGTGGGGAAACCTGGTGGTCATCACGTTCATCAATCATCATTGCCATTATTTGCTTCATTAGGACAAAGTATCTTTATAAGAGGCACTAAAGACATCCACTGCTGTGGTTTTCCTGCCCAAAATGTGTAACCTGGACCTAATCATGAGAAAATATGAATCAAGATCTGAAGGATATCGTAAAAAGCAACTGGTCTGTACACTTCAAAAATGTTAGTCAAGAAAGATAAAAGCTCAGGAACTTAAACAGGTAGCTGGAAAACAGAGACATGACAATGAAATACAAGTCATCTTGGAATGATCCTGGATTAGGAGGGAAAAAACAAACTATTAAGGATACTATTGGGACAATTGACAATATTCGAAAATAGGCTATGGATTAGATAATAATATTGTATCCATGTTAAATTTTCTGATTTTATTATGTTGCTATGTAAGTGAATGACTTTATTCTTGGGAAATACTCAGGTATTGATTGATGAAGGGCCACAATGTCTCCACAATGTCTTCTCAACTTGTTTAGAAAAAAGAAAGTATGAGGCAAATGGGGCTAAATTTATTAGAAATTTTTTTTTGGAATTTTAAAATTTAAAAATGTATAAAGCTCTTGGGGCTGAGGTTATGGCGCAGTGGTAGCGTGCTCACCTAGCATGCGTGAGGCACTGAGTTCGATCCTCAGCACCACAAAAAAATAAAATAAAGATATTCTGTCCACCTACAACTAAAAAAATAAATAAATATTTAAAAAAATGTATAAAGCTCTTAAAAATGAAGCATAGGGGGCATGGGAGTGTAGCCCAGTGGTAAAGTGTTTGCCTATCATGTACAAGGCCCTGGTTTCAATTCCCAGCACTGAACAAAAGAAAAAAAAATACACAGGGGGAAAACATGACAAAATACTCAGTTTTACCAACAATCAGAAGCACACAGACATGCAATACTTTTTACCCACCAGAAGGTTAAACATATTTTTAAGTTCACTAATAACAAATACTGACAAAGATGTAATAGATGTGAAATTTTTAAAACTAATCCAGAAAACAATTTGGCATTGTTTTAGAGGGTCCACCTAGCAATTCTAGTCTAATACATTTTATTTTTATTTTTTTTGGTACTGGGGATTGAACTCAGAGGCACTCGACCACTGAGCCACATCCCCAGCCCTATTTTGTGTTTTATGTAGAGATAGGGTCTCACTGAGTTGCTTAGCACCTCGCCATTGCTGAGGTTGGCTTTGAACTCACGATTCTGCTATCTCAGCCTTCCTAAGTGCTGGGATTACAGGCTTGAGCCACTGTGCCCGGCTCTAATACATTTTAGATGAGAGCCTAAATTTGTAACACTGTGATCAGGATATCAAAATGGCATTATTCTTCATAGTGTACAATGGACATCAATGTGTTGAAGAGAATGGGTAAATAAAATTGTAGTATATTCATACAGTATTATGCAGCAGTAAAGAGATGAATAAATTTCAAATACACATAGTTATCTCTCAGTATCTGTGGAGGATTGGTTCCAGGATGCTACAAATACCAAAATCCATGAATATTCAAGTCTCTTGTACAAAATGGTGTTGTGTTTGCATAGAACCAAAGCATGTTTTCCTGTATTCATTAAATGATCCCTACATGAATTATACTTAATACAATATAAATGTTATATAAATAATTGTTCTATTTATTGAAGAATGACAAGAAAGAAAAGTCTGTACATGGTCTGCACAGCTGCAATTTTTTTTTCCTCACAAATAGCTGGGATTACAGGTGTGCGCCACTTTTCTGGTATTTTTGATCCACCATTGATTGAAATCCACAATTGCAGAACCTACAGAGGGCTGACTGTATTATGAATGAATCTGAGTGAAATCAAACAAGTGAAAAAGTAAATCAAATAAGAACATATTCTATTTTCATAAAATTCAAATGCCAGAAAATGCTAAAAAATATATTGCCTCGTGATACATGCATGTGTGATAAAATATATACAAATGCAAAGGAATGATGAACAGTCCACTCAGATGTAACCTTTTTAGCACTCTCTAGTGATGAATGAAGTATTTGAGAGGTGCCCAAGTACTGGTCTTCAGGTCAAGGGTACTTTCATGGATGTTCTATTGTGCTTCTAATGTATATACAAGATGTGTGTAAATATTCTACTGTAATGCATTTTTTTTAATAAGGGAAGGAATTTTCTGTTGTTCAATTTACCCCTGGTTCTAACAACAATGCCTGGCCTCTGGCATAAAACAAAAATTTATAATGAATATGATCTGTAGACTATATCAAACATCAAATTGAAAAAATGGACTGACACATCTTTTCTAGAAGTGAAGACATTAAAACACAAAGCAAATATAAAAGTGATATAAACTCTGCAAATATCTAACTATCTTTGGACAAATAAAATGAATCACCACTCCAGGTCAACATCCTGATTCTGACAAATTATAGTAAGTAGAAACTGGAAAGCAATTGGAACTTCGAAAGAACCACAAAAATACAAACTCCAAGAGCCATATAATACTCAAATCACCACTGAAAACCATAACCTTTGCTAAGCCTAGAGGGAGACCAGGAGATTACTCAAAGTACTTGGTTATAAGAGGAAGGTACACTAGTGAACTATATTTTAAATAAAACTTGGATTAAAAAAATTACAACTCAGTATTGACAGGTGCTATGGCCTGGATGTGTTCCCTCCAAATTCATGTGTTGAAACTTCATGGTCAATGTGATGGTGTTAAGAAGTAGGACTGCTGGGCGCGGTGGCGCACCCCTATAATCCTAGTACTTTGGGAGGCCAAAACAGGAGAATCACGAGTTCAAAGCCAGCCTTAGCAACAGCGAGGTATGAAGCAACTCAGTGAGACCCTGTCTCTACATAAAACACAAAATAGAGCTGGGGATGTGGCTCAGTGGTCAAGTACCCCTGAGTTCAATCCCAGGTACCAAAAAAAAAAAGAAAGAAATAGAAGAATAGGACTGTTAGGAAATGATTAAGTCATGACAGTAAAGCCCAAAAGGATGGGATTTGCACACTGATAAAAGAATTTGAGGGAGTGAATTCTGCCCTTTTGTCCTTCTTCCATGTGAGGACACAGGAACAAAGCACCATTAGGAACCATGGACCCACTCTTACCAGACACCAAACTTGCTGGTGCCTTGACCTTGGACTTCCCAGCCTCCACAACTGTAAGCTAAATTCTATTGCTTATAGATTACCCAGTCTCGGGTATTCTGTTATAACAGCACAAAAGGACTGAGAGAATTGGTGCTCAATTGATCTCACTATACCCTAGTTCTTACCGTAATGACAGCTTCTGCATTAATAAACAAACCTCCAAAAGATCTTCCTGATTGGCCTGTATAGACACAAAACCAGAGGGCTTTCCCTGTTGCTTTGGGTGAAGCCTGTTCTTTTTCTCTACTCACATGGACTAACGTTTTAATGCATTTCTAGCAAATCATAATGAGATCCTACCAGACAAATGCATTTTTCCTGAATGGGGAGGTTGAAACAATAAGCACCTGGTGGTCAGAGCCAAGCCAGTTCTCTGTAGATTGTTAGTCTACCTTCCTGGATATATTGAGCTTCTATCACTTTTAGATTACACGTGTCCTCTCTGTATCTGATTATGGACAGTAATCTGTAGTCTATTCTAACTCTTTAGTCAGATGACATGGGATTCTTTTCCAAAGATAAAAAATGTTTAAATGTATCAAAATGCTATTGTTCTGTTAAATGATAATGACAGTGGGAGAAGAAAGTCAAGACCACAACATGGACTTCTACTGTGGATGGCTGGGGGTGAAGAAGATGGCTGGCTCTCTGCCCTCCTCAGCCTGTAGGCCAGTTATACTTATTAGCTGGCATGCATGAGCTGGCCTGTCCAGAGGGAGAGAGCTCAGCAGGATCAGCTCAAGCTGTGTCAGTACAGGAAAAGCCTGGGGAGTTGAGTCCTGCTTCACACCCAGAAAAACCTAGGCAGACCTGCCAAACATGTTAAGAGTTTGTCACTGCACACAGTGGAATTCTCAAATATCTGCCATTCATGCAAAGAAGGTTCTCATGAATTTTATTATAAAACAAAAACAATGACAGAATATAAGCTTATACATTAAAATATATATTATATTTGAAATATATTACAGCTTCAATTTATGAACAGAAATATCCTGTTTTTTCTTCTTTTTCTTTTCTGTTTTTTTGGCATCGTTGATTTGCATTTTTACTTGATCTTGTAATTTAGAAAAGAATGCCTGAGATGACTTTAGGGCTTTGTCTTTACCTTCATCCTGCAATTAAAAACAATACATGCTCATGCTATAAGGTATGATCATATATGGAAAAACAAAACAAAATATAAAAGTATGTTATGATTAAAACAATGTATTAAAATATAAATAGAACTAGACTAGAATTACAATACAGTACATCAATTAGCATAGAGGTATTCTATACATTCTGTGCTGCTACAACATTCTTCCAATTTCAGGGAGAAGAAGAAAATATGGTAACAGAACCCAGATTACTGTGAGGACTCTATAGAAATAACTTAATAATTGTAAGGCTACTGTTGCAGCCAGTTAGTGTGCCCCTTAATACCATAGGCAGGCTGCATTGCTGGCTCAGGCACTCAAGTCAAGGAAACAGCCCAATGCTTACCATTCACTTGCTCCCACAGGTCTCTGCAGTAGTTTTCCTTCCCTTACCCTTACCTTTAATAAGGAAACTTTGCCAGTTTTGGTCAGTTGTTTCAACTTCTCCGAAGCTACTGCTTTCGTGTATTTTCTTGTTTGATCTGGGTTGCTCTTTTCAAGCAATTTTCTCCGTTTCTCCTTCTCCTTTATTTTCAAACGTTTTTGATATTTCTTTTTCCTCCGTTCTCGTTTCTTGTCTGTAGCTGTTTTCTCAGCAGCCGTTTTTAGATCTCCAGCTTTATTTTTCTCCTATTAAAATATAACCACCAATGTATTAATTAATCTAACCTAACATCAACTCAGGGAATCAAAAAGAAAAAGAGGAAATTGCATGGTAAGTAGCCAAAGGGCTGGTTGTGTGTCTATGGTCCAGGGCATGAGGCTACAGAACAACCCCCACCTGTGTTTCAGACAGCTCTGCTAACTCTAAACCTAGAATGTTTTCTTCAAGAGAACAGACTCAGAAAGTTCAGCCTCCAAACTAATTCACAAAGGAAGTATGGAGAGTTAGGTTCCCAAGTTCACAGTACCAGCAAAGCAAACCCTCTGCAGCACGTAAGACTTCAGTAAGGGCTTCAGGGACATGCCTGAGGCAGTCTCAGTAAGGTGATAATGACAGTCCCTGGGCTGAGGTCAGGGGTTCCCAGAGACTGGGGAACAGAGGGAGGGAAAGGAAACCTCATTTTAGTGATGATCAATTTCCTCTTTTCTCATTAGGTGCCAGGGCTATCACCTGCACTGAGATGGAAAAGACTAACAAAAGAGTGGCTATAGGTATAACAAAGCAAGTGAGGAGGAAAAGAGAGGGCAGCCTGCTGCTAAACCAGCCAGATGAGGACCTAACAGAAACCATCATTATTACACAAGGCAGACTTCTTCCAATATCCAAATGCTCTATTCTACTCCAGATTTCACTGCTGGTAAGCATTACATGGATAGAATAAGTGGGGAGATGCTGATTAAATTAATGTTACTATATAAACGTGTTTTAGACTTAACATCACTGCTGGTATTCCCATTTGATTATCACAAATAATTATTCTGATTGGATAATTAAAACTGCTTTTGTAATGATTCTCATCATACTTGTACCTCCCAATAATGAGTGAAGATGGAGACTAGTGTTTAAATATTGTAACTTATCAGTTTGATTACGTTCTCATTCTCCTGTATTTATAAGGGACTGGTTCAACACCACTACTGGTACCACAATCCAAAGATGCTCAGGTGCCTCATATATAATGATTAAGCATTTGTATGTAACCCATGTGCATCTTTCCTTAGACTTTGAACCAGTATTATTAGATGACTTATAATACATTACAACATAAATGCTATGCGAATACCTGCTATACTGCACTGTTTAGTAATATTTAGCAGCTAATAACTGCTGCACTGTCAGAATCCTTCCTAACAAGGAAAGAGTCTGTATGTTTTTTTTTTTTTTTTAATGATGTGCTATTATTTTTTTTATATCTTTATTTATTTTATGCGGTGCTGAGGATCGAACCCAGTGCCTCACGTATGCGAGGCAAGCGCTCAACCGCTGAGCCATAACCCCAGCCCCCTGTATGTTTTCAATCTACGGTAAGTTAACTCTATGGATGCAGAATCCACAGATATGGAGTACTGACTGTACCAAGAAACAGCTAAGATAAATTGTAACAAAAAATACAAATTCAAGGAAAATGACACTCAACAAAGGGAGATCTGGCAATAATCAACTTGTAAGCAGATACTGAATGTTTCAACACTGGCTTCTTACCTTGATTTCCTCTGGGGCCAGGAGGGCTGCATCACTGACACTCACTGGAGCTACTTCTTCCATAGTTATGGCTGGCAGATTGGACACAACCTTAATCTCTGGTACAGGCTTGAAAAGAGACCATACATTTAATGGGAAGTCAGCAGTAGCCCTAACATACACACATACATACATATAATACTTTATAGAAATTATTCGAAATGTTCAATATGTTGACAGCCAAGGTCTCAAGCAAACTGGAATTGTAGAAGTACTGGTGGGCAGCACAGGATGCCTCTGAAATCCTATGAGAATGGGGTTATTTTAGGGCCTTCTGTCATAAAATCATCCCAATAGCATTTATTTCTGCCATATTAAAAAACCAGTTCTTTCACCTGTTACTACACTAGTCCCATCTGTGACCAATACAGAGATTCTCAAATAATCCCATCTATGATTTTATAAAACAGTTGATTTCTGTTAATATTATCTTGCCTTTGGTTATGGAAACAAAGCTAGCACATATACAAAGATGCAAAGAAAATGCTTATGGAAACAAGAGTAAAAGTACAGATTATTTTTTTCCAATCTTTTTTAATTGGTGCATTTTAGTTGTAATAATGGTGGGAGTACAAACTATTTGATAAAGACATTTTCTCATCTTCCAGCTTCTAAAAATAAATCTTTATAAACATAAATATGAAATGGTATTGGACTGTTGAACAACTAAAATAGTATCAAAATAAATCAAGCATAATGATCATGTAAAGGAGAAAAGAATACAACAGTAACTCAAAAGCCATATTTGCTTTCTGTCCCCACCCCCCCATTCTTGTTTTGAAAGTACCAAAGAAACTCAAAAGTTAACACAGGATTCATATCAATCATGGTAATAAAAGAGCACTCATGCTGGTGTTCTTTGTATCTAATTCTTACATGTTCCTGTGAGGAACACCAGTGGATGAAGAGCAAAGGACAAAAACTTCAGACCCTTCTATTGCCCGAATCGGGAAAAGGACAGGGTATGGGAAGGAACAAGACTGAAACTTAGGTAAACAAGACTGAAACTTAGGTGACCAAGCCTGTACTGCAAAGCAGGTCAACAACTCCTCTGACCACTCATTTTCCTTTTCACAGTCCTGTGTATATTCTAGTTAACTAGGGAGGTACCTGCCCCAGGAAACTTCACAACAAAAAATAAGCTAGAAAAACAGCAGGATCCTGGATTCTAAGTAAGAGAAAAATGTCAGAATGTAAGAGAAATCATTTCTTCCACTGGACCATTCTTCAATTATTACTAGGGATATTGTGCTCCAGTCTAAAATGTAAAGAAAAATAAGAAGTAAATAGAGACAGTACAAAGACAACAAAAAATAATGGCGGATGATTGATAAATCAAGTCTACAGAGACAGCATGTGAAAAACCAATCTAAATATGAAAAAAGGAATATCAAGGGGAAACCAATACTGGCAATTTACATTTCTGAAGGGGAAGAAGGTAAAAAAAAAAATCTCCTTCAATTCCCAAGATTTCAAAAAATGCCTGAAGGTTTCCTTGTGTCAGGCTCTGGGCCAGAGTGAGGAACACAATAATGAAATAGCAGACACATTTTGTGCCAATCTGAACATGCATGGGGAACAACCAACCCAATGGTTGCAAATGTGCTGTGGAGTGAAGAGAGAACGAGCAAAGTAATGACAGAGGCGGGGAGGAGGGATGAGGACAGAATACAGGTCCTGAATGTAATTTACAGAGAGTTGCTAAAGGACTAGATACTGAAACCAAATAAAGAGTTAGTCTCACAAAAGCTCAACTAGTTTTATTAAAGTCATGTCTGCTCTATCTACACAATGAACTATTATCACACTTACTGGTTTAGGGATGAAGTGGAAGTTTGACAGGGCGTCCAATTTTAAAAAGAGAGAATCCATCATCTTCTGAATTTCTGCATGTTCTGGATTTTCTTCTTCTGCCATTTTTTGCTTAGGAAATAAGGTCAACAACATCAGAGCAGGAAGCTAAAATAAATTATACTCACAACAATAAAGACCAATGAGGATAGTCCCAATTTCTCAGCTTCAGCTATAAAGAAACATCACAAAGGTAAAATTAAAGTTTTCAGCACCACAATGCTACCAGCACCTATCGACAGGAATGTTATCCTTTTGAAGCCACAGAAACCACACTGCTGACATTTAGAACTTACAATTTAATTTCTTTGGTATTTACTTCTGTCAAGAACTAAGCTACTTCCACTAGGATGGCTATAATTTAGGAAAAAAGAGGGGAAAATAACAAGTGGTAACAAGGTGAGGATGTGGAGAAATTACACCCTGCATATGGCTTGCAGAAATGTAAAATGGTACAGCAATGGTGGCAGCAGGTTTGGCAGTTCCACTAAAGGTTAAACAGAGAACTACCACATGACCCAGCATTTCCACTCCTAGATACACATCTAAGATAATTAAAAATGCATACTTAAAAACACACAGCACTCATGAAGAGAGTGCCTTTTCAAATGTTAATAATCTAGGAAAGAATTTTTGTTTAAGAATTGATCTGATTTTGTAATCTTAGAATAAAAGGTATATAATCCGCACCATATGGGATGGCAGTATCACACACAGACAGTATTTGCACACTATACTAAATGCTCCTAAACTGTTCACTTAAGTTAACTTTTTGTATCATGTCAACAAGGGGGATTTAAAAAAAAACTAAAGTATTAATAATAGACTTTGTAGAATTATCCAAATATCTATTTGAACTATAGGAACTATTTTCCTTTTATTTATATGGAATTTGTTAAAGATTCAATGTTTGATTAACAACATTGAAAAAACTGACAGCAATTTTAATTCTACTGGGGAGAAAAGGTAAATTTCATACATTTTTCTTTTGGCCCCAAATGCTTATTCTACAAGAATAATTTTTTTTGTTTGTTGTTTTTATTATAACAGGAAGGAAGATGAAAGAACTAGGAAGGATTGGTCCTCTGCCTCCATGACCCTGACGCCAGAGAAGCAACCAGATTATTTCTGAGGTCTGTCATCAGTGCCTATCTACCACCCTGTCTAGGTATTATGCTACACTGCTTCTTACTTTTTTAACTTAACTCGCTTTTTAAAAATTCTTAAAGCCAGGTATAGGTATGGTGTGTACCTGTAGTCCCAACTCCTTGGGAGGCTGAGGCAAGAGGATCATTGTGAGCCCTGGAGTTTAAGACCAGCCTAGACCAGCCTGGACAACACAATGAGACACAATCTCAAAAGACAGAAAAAAAACCTATACATGTCTTTTCAACTAATCCTAGACCAGAACATCTGTGATATTATATATTTGATATAATTTTCCTGATCCACATTACATATACAAACATAAGGCTGATCCACATATTGTCTACTAACACTTGGTTTATTACTTTGAGTATGGATACCAAACTTTAGGAAATACTGGCTACCATCCCAGACTACTTTCTAATAACAATGGGTCTAGAATTAGCCTGGCTAATTTAATTAATATATAGGAACTCCAAGTTCATCGTCAAAAAAACATAATTGACTACTGACTTCCAAGAGAGAAATAAAACTATCATTTGTACAACTTACATAAGTTGGTGCATTACCTATTTAATTTTTATCTCTCATGGTTACCAAACAATTTATTGAGTCTCTTTGAAGTAGCCAGGAAACTGACAACAAGCATTGACTGAAACTGTATATACATTGTCTGTCCTTCATCTATTGCCTTGGGTTGCAAGGCAACCAGAAAGAATTTTATTCAAATATTTCTAGTTCTTCCACTTTACAGTGTATCAGGACACTGGTTTGCTGTTACTCCTTAAGTACCATTAATTAACGGAAACTGATAACTTCATAAGGCTCTTGCAGAATAAAAACACCATCTCAATATGGTCACATACTAACCATATTCCCAATAAATCCAAAGTGAAGACATAATTCAATTACTTAATTTTCTTGGAATTATAACCTTGCTCTGCTGTTTAACCAGAGATTACTTTTAGAAGAAAAAAAAAAAAACAGACGAATCCATAATCATATATCAGTAACTTCAAAATATCAATGAGAAATGATTTTTAAAAGTATAGTACTATATAATAATTGCTGAAAAGTTAGTAACAGGTTGCAAAAGTATATGGTGATCAATGTCTAATTGCAAAGCAAACCTCCTGTTCCTGCATTTTCAGTACAAATATCATAACCCCAATATTCCAAGCATGCTTTGTCTTACATGTAAATAAAGTGACAGAAGGGTCACTTCAGGATTTCAACAGTCACAAAAACACTGGTTCTCTTCTTTTGTTCCTTTCATAATAATAGCATTGCCTTGGAGGCCTCCTTACCTGGTTGAGTTTGATGTATTCCTGTTCATATATTTCAGCAAGGCTCAATTTACTCTTCTCATGGTCTAACGTTAAACGCTTTTTATACTCATATGCATCTTCTTTAGGTTTTTCTTTACGTACAACATCATCCCAAGCCTGAAATGTACAGGGTTAAGTGCAGCACAAGTTAACACAATAATTTCTAGGCTTATGCAAGAATTGTAGCAAAAAAGAGAATAATTTTCAACTTAAGCCATGATTATTCAAGTCACAAAGAATAAGCATTATGAAAAACAAAGAGGACATTAACTTAGATATCCTTTTCACTTTTATTTTAAATAAGTCTTCTGGTTAACAACTTTATTTCCGCATTTCCTCATCAATCACAGTTCGTGTAAAAGTAAAGCCTCGTGTTCACCTTGTTTTATTTCAAATTTTAAGCTACTATGCATATAGTACCCTCTCCTTCATATCCCTGTATTTTAGACACAAATTCAGGTAAACATTGTACATACATTTTAAAGCCATCTCATATAATGCATGCCATATACCTTTTATTCTAAGTTTACAAAATCAGATCAACTCTTAAACAAAACTTATTTCCTAGATTATTAACATTTGAAAAGACAATCTCTTGATTTGTTATGCTAAATACTAAGGGTCCCAGGTGTGACCACACCAAGTCAGATACCAGTAGCCACTTCCACCAATCAACAGGTCCTCAAAACTTAGAAGAGAAGATGGTAGCAATGGTTTCTGATTACCCTCTCCTCTCAGGCACAATGCTTGTCTTTCCTGGATACTAGTGAAGAGCAGCACCTTACACAATAGAAGGTGAAGACAACCTGAATCTATTTATTCCCCCGCCACAACCCTGTGCCCCCTTGTTTTCTTTTGAGATGGGAGTATGGCTACAATGCCCAAGTAACTCCCTCCAGAGTAGGTAGGATTATAAGTACACACGACTGCACCTGGCTCCTTAGTCTAATCTTAAAGCCAAGTAAAAAACATTATTAGATGGAAATAAATAAAGCATTATCCCTCCTACTCAAATCCTCTCATATTATTTCTAAAAATTTTACTGAAATTTAAATTAAGTTAAATTTCATTCTAACTGACCTGATCTCGTATCCTCTGCTTAATGATATCTTCTAATTGAAAGGTGGTTTCCTCTGTGATCACAGGTGCTAAATGAAAAACAATGTTTTATTAGGAAGATACATATTAGATAAGTGATTTTCAAATTGTGGTCCTTGGACTTGCAGCATCAGCAACACCCGGTGCTGAAAATGCAAATTCTTGGGCTGACCCCACATTTCTTGAATCACAATGTGAGAAGGGAACAGCTCTCCATGTTTTAAGAAGTGTTCTGATGTTCCCTCAAGTTTGAGAACCATGTTAGAATATATGTGGTAATAAGTGCCAATACATCTATCCCATGTAACTAGGGGTTTCCTCCATTTTCCATTCTCTTTCACTGAAATAAAATGGAAACTCATTTGTACTTAATGGGCACAAGAAAGAATTTAATGAGATGACCAGGGTTTTAGCCTAAAGTTTACAATTCAGTTGTAAATTCAAATGTACATACATTTTAAAGCCATGATGGGTTGCAAGCCTCATAAACAAAGGACTTTCAGAAATCTGATTACAAACCATCTATTGATTTCATTAGTATAGTAACGTCAAACTTGACTGGATTAATAGTACTATAGTTACACAGGAGAATGTCCTAGTTCCTAGAAGATACACATGAAAGTACTTAAGAGTGACTTTTGATACTAGCAACTTACTTTCAAACAATTCAGAGGAAAAAAGGCACATACACAATCCACAAATATACATAAACGGAAAAACAGTAAAAACGGGCACGGCTCAGTGGCACACGCCTATAATCCCAGTGGCTCAGGAAACTGAGGCAGAAGGATCATGAGTTCAAAGTCAGCCCCAGCAACTTGGTGAAACCCTAAGCAACTCACCAAGACCCTGTCTCTAAATAAAATATAAAAAAGGGCTGGGATGTGGCTCAGTGCTATCAAAAAACAAAAAAAGGTAAAAATGGCAAAACATTAACAACTGGGGAATCCAGCTGAACGGCATGGCATAGATATTTACCGAACTATGTTTTCAACTTTTCTGTATGTTTGCATGTTTTTAAATAAAAAGTTGTGGAAAAAGAAATGTTCCCCCAAAATTTTCTATGAAAACAGAACCATACAAAAAGCACAAAAACAAAGAGTTTACAAAGCCCAGCAGGCACCATACCCATCCGGACAGCATGATCAAAGTGCAGGTTCTCCTCTAGGAGACTGTTCTCTGGTCGCTTTTGTGCTGTCACTTCCCCTTGAAGCTGCCAAGGCTTTTTTTCCAACAACTCTTTTTCTAAAGATGCAATTTTTTCATTCATCTAGGAAAAAGACAGGAGTTTTTACTTATAAACTTATACTCACATAAAAGGGCATAGTATTTTAAAAGTGGGAAAAAAGTTAATTATTCCTCAATGTAATTGTTTTGTTCTTGTAACCTTTTATTATGCTGATGACTTACTATTCCCATTGTTTCAGGTGGGTGAACTACACAGATTTCTTTTCCCTATTCACTGGAAATACATGTTCATAATATACTAAATTACTCCATAAATATTGGAAATTAAGTGTTTAGTAAACATTGGGTGTATTTCTAGGCTTTTTTCTATACAAATCTCTCTCTTCACAATCCAGTATCAATTTTAATTATTAAAGCATTTTATTCTTTTTTTGCGGCAGTGCTGGGTATCAAACCCAAGGCCATAAATATGAAAATATTCTATCACAAGCTCACTAAATTTTTTATTACTTACACTAATGCAACCTGACTCTTGAACTATGCACACTGATTCTCTAACTTCTAAAAGGCAACAATTATAAAGACTTTAGTGTATAAAATAGCAGCTTATATAGCTACCTTACAGAATTTTCTTCAACTTTCCTAACTACTCTTTTGCTCATCTGTTTGATTCTTCTAGTACCCTGTGCTTTCATTTTAGTTTTTCTTACCTCTTATTTTCTTCTTTCATGGCACATTGGCTAACACTTCTATAGAAATGTTAATAAAATGGTAACTGTAATAGTGGACTTTTTCTTATTCCTGATTTTAAAGAGATATTTCTAGAATTTCAACATTATTTGTGATGGAAACTTTTGATTTTAAAGAGACATTTCTAGAATTTTAACATTATACATGATGGCTTTTGGACAGATGTATTTGTATCTCTCAAGGAGTAAAAAAACCACAATGGGCTGGGGATATAGCTCAGCTGGCAGAGTGTTTGCCTTGCATGCACAAGGCCCTGGGTTCAGTCCCTAGTACCACAAAAGGAAAAAAGAAAACCCTACACACCAACAAAAAAACAGGACACGAATACTGAATTTTGGAAAGTCTTTCTGACATAGCCTTTTTTCCTTAACCTTTTACAACCAAGAATTACAGTAGACTTCCCAAATTGATTCAAAAGAATGAGACCCCTTGCTTCTATGGCATTGTTTTTTCATTGTGCTATTTGGCATTTTTGTATCACTATTCTTAAATGAGACTGTGTGTATATATTTTAATTTCATCTTTGTCAGGTTTAGGTTTCTATATTATAACAGTTTCACAAGAAAAAAGTAAGTTTGGAAGTTTTACTTTACTCTTTACACACAGAAATTAAACAGCATTAAATTATCTATTTCTTAAAGGTCTGATATAATTCCATAGTAAAACCAAACCTTTCATTTTGTCAGAGGAGGTGGGAAAAATGAGAGGTGAGAAGACATAACTCATTGCAAATTTATTTTCTTTTATGGTGCTTTTTTCCTCAGACTTCTTTTGGGGACAATCTGGCAATCATGAATTTAATTCAGATTCTCATACTTTTTCTAATTATTTCAGGATCTTGTTATCTCTCATTATCTGCCTATTCTCATTTCTAATTGTATAATTTTAAGGTGGACAAATGATAGAGCCAAATGATTGGAGCCATACTACCTCTATTAAAATTAAGTGACATGTCATCTGTCTGAAACTGTCATAAGCAAACCATTTTCATCAACTTTGGAAGATGTGTTTGAGATGGTTTTAATTAAAATAAAGGCTATGTAACACCCACAAAAATAATTTACACAGCACATTAAATAGACAGGCAGCATTCTCCAGAGAAGCTCAGTTACAACAAAATTTTCAGGGGATGGCTAAGCAGGAGAGATATGCCATAGGTATAAAAACATCAGGTATAAAGAAAAGACAAAAAGGTTTTACAAATGGCACCCCAACTGAAAGTCATAGGCTAAGAAATGCAGAGATTGACTTTTGCAAATTAGCTGTGTGGCATCTACATAAACTGTGCTTTAGAGAGTGGCTACAAGATTTTCATTTTTTTTTTTTTTTGGTACTGCAGACTGAACTCATGGGTACTCAACCACTAAGCCACATCTCCAGCCCTATTTTATGTTTTATGTATGTAGAGACAGGGTCTCACTGAGTTACTTAGCACCTTGCTGTTGCTGAGACTGGCTTTGAACTTGTGATTCTCTAGTCTCAGCCTCCCAAAGTGCTGGAATTATAGGCGGGCACCACTGCACCTGGCTAAGATTTTCATTCTTAAGGGATAGTCAGTAGTTTCCACAGGAAAAATAGGAAAGATTAGACTATTAGTTCCACAGTAATGTAAAGCACATAAAAAATTTCTTGAATTCCTAATAATTACCTTCTCCTGTCTTTTTTCAAAAGAGGATTTAACTTCATCAGAATCTTTCTTTACATTTAATACATCTGTATCTTCAGTTTCTTTATCATCTGGCAAAGCAAAGGTCACTTTTTTTGAGCCTTTATGCTGTTCACTATCTTCACTTTCTTCAAGGTCATTATCTTCATCCCTGTAATACCAAAATGTGTATCAAATGAAAAAAAACTTTTCACTAGAAAACAAATTTTTCCATTGAAGTTCTTTTGTATCTCCAATGTCACCAAACATATTCAGAACTTCCAAAGTCATTAAGCTATTAAAGAACAACAGAAGGAATTATTTAGGTGAAATGCTATGTAAGAAATAGAACAAAAGGACCCATTATATGCGAATAAATTCTTCATCAATCTATAATACAAATTTATTATTTCACAGAAATAACCTCAGAGGATTATTGGCACAAAACCCAAATCAGTGCTGGGGTTGTAGCTCAGTGATAGAGCATTTGCTTAGCGCATGTGAGGCACTGGGTTCGAGCCTCAGCACCATATAAAGAATAAATAAGGGCTGAGGCTATAGCTCAGTGGTAGAGCGCTTGCCTAGCATGTGTGAGGCACTGGGTTCAATCCTTCTCACCACATTAAAACAGTAAGCAAAATAAAGGCATTCTGCCCATCTACAACTATAAAATTAAAAAAAAGAGAGAGAGAGAATAAAATAAAGGAATAAAAACAGATTGTCATCTTTAAAACCAAACCAAAACAAAATCCAAATCAAAGCTCCTTCCTTGTAACAAAGGTTTGACTGTTACTGCCAGAAATATTTTTGTTCCTTATATGATTTCTAATGTCCCTTTAAATTAAGAGAATTTCTTCAAGCTATATGAGATAATCTGATTTTAGAGAATCTACTATTTGATTTTAGAGAATTTAACTGCTTAAGACAAACATAGCTGACAACCATGAGCATACATACACTTTTAGTTTACAATATAAAGGATTATTCAAAATACTCACATTTCAGAAATGCTTTCTTCTGCTTCTTCAGCAATTTCTTCCTCTTCTTTGTTTGAACTCAGCCCATCATCATCACTTACCATGTCTTCATCACTTTCAACTGGATCAAAAAAATCTTTGTATTTCAGATTTCTTGAACTTTTACCTGACTAAACAAAAAAATTTTTTAAATATTTAATTAAAGATAAATACATGAAAACATGCATATGTGTATACGTGTATTATATATATACACACATAGCTTTCCTACTTCAATGCTACTAGCCAAAAATAATTAAGGGAAGGTGCTAACTAGTAACATTGTTATAAAACCACAAGAACTGGAACATAACAAACTGCATGGAAGTATAGATACATTTGTGCATATATACATATTGCATATATACATTGCTTTCCTACTTTAACACTACCAACCAAAAAATAATTAGGTGAAATTGGTAACCAATAACACTACCACAAAACCATTAAGAATTGGAATATAATAAATCAAATGGAAGTATGGTATTTATTTATTTATTGGACACAATGCCTTTACAACCCAGTGCCTCACAAGTGCTACAGTCTTATTTATAATCAACAAGAGCACAATATTCCTATCTCTAAATCTTCTAACTACAATTATTTCCAAAACACCCCTGCCTATGTAAGTATTAAATGCTTTCATTCCCAATTATTTTTAGTGTTTGTTGAAAACATGTTTGAGGGAAACCTGTGAATACCCCTACTGTGTGATTATGGTTCTTAAGCTACATATCAAGAGAATTGTTTTGTGACAAGAAAATAACAGCTTCAGTTTAATTTCAGCAATTTTTTTTTCAACTGATCTAATATGTGGCCTGATGAATTCTGAGGTGCTTAAAATCTCTCTTAGAAAAAAGAACAAAATCTTAATTGAGGAGAAAGAAAGCACTCTCTCTTCTCCTCTTTCATAACTTTACCTTAAGTTTTTGATTTCCAAACAATTCTTTCCCATCTTCTTCATCAGAATCAATAGCTTCAAAAAAGTCAATATCTTCTTTCTCCTCATCTTCTTCTTTTTGTTCTTCTTTTTCTATGTTCTCTAAAAAGGTCTCCATTTCAGATAGTTTAAAGAATTTATCATCTACTATGGACTTCTCTCTCGATTTCCCTGACAGTTTGTTTTGCACATTGCTCTGCTGTTCCAATTTGCTAATATCAAAGTCAAGATCAGAATCCTCATCACTGAAAACTGGGCTTTTCCTGAGAACAAATATGCTTGAGTTTTTACCCTTCTCACCAGCTTTAGGATCATTATCACCCACATCTAACACTTCTTCCTCCTCTTCCAAATCTTCTAGGTTCTCCTGGTTATCAGCCTCCATCTCTGAGCCATCCTCTTCGCATTCCTGCTCTTTATTCTTTGGGAGAAGACTGATGTCTTCGTTTTTAATTGTTTCACTAACTGCCTTCTCGAAGTATTGTAAAGCTGGTTCATTTTGCAATTCTAGTTGTTGCCAAATTTGCTCATTATCAAAATTGTTTATCACCAGTTTTTGTAAAGGACTTCCAAGGATCCTACCATTCTCTAGTATTTTACTGAAGTCATAAAGAACTTTTGTTAAAGAAGTGAAGTTTGATGCTAGTCCATCTTGAATCCTATTGGGGGAGGAGATCAAAGGAGATATAAAATATATAGGTAGTGATATCATAGTCTTCTGAATTCAACTCTTATGCAAAAAAAAACAAATGTGAAGTATCAATTTTAAGAACAGATTCTGAGCCGGGCACAGGGGCACATGCCTGTAATCTCAGCAGCTCAGGAAGCTGAGGTAGGAGGATCAAAAGTTCAAAGCCAGTCTTGGCAACTTGGCAAGGCCCTAAGCAACCTAGCAAGACCCTATCTCTAAATAAAATAGGAAAAAGGGCTGGGGATATGGCTCAGTGGTTAAGTGCCCCTAGGTTTAATCCCCAGGACCAAAAAAATAAAAAAGTATAGATTCCAGATCCCAACAATACACTATCTTTAAGCCACAGAAATATATAAAATCATCAACTAAGTATCTGAATCTGCTGTATAGATTTCGGGCAGAAAAATCAGTATAGATCTACTTACTCAGAGACTTAAAATATGTCAGTCTTAAATTCTTAACTATGCTATGGTATATTACATGCCATGGCTGATATTTGCTTTGGCTAGAGTAGTTGAGGGAGACCTATGGAGATGTGATATCTAAGGCAAAAACCTACAATTAAGGAGACTATCTATTACAGAGAGCTAGAAACATGTATTCTGGGAAGAGGCAAGAACAAATTCCCTAAGATGGAAATGAGCTTTGTGAGCTTGAGGAATAGAAAGGAAGCACAGCTGCAGCATAGTAAAAGAAACAGAATGAGATTAGAGTCTGATGAGAGCCAAATTATGCAAGGCTCAGGAGAAAACATCAGAAGGTTTTAAGCTGAAGAATGAAATAATTATTTACAATTTGGAAAGATGACCGACAAAAAAAAAAAGAATGAAGGCAGGGTTATTAAGAGGTTGACACAGTATTCCACGCAAAGGAGGATGGAGATTTGTGGAGTCAGAGCTGTGAAAATGGTAAGAGCAAGCTGGATTCCCAATACAGTTTGGAGATAAACTGATATGAGATGTAGAGAGACATCAAATGTAAAGAGAAAAATGAATAATCAAGAAAGCAGATTAGTATGTAGACTAGTAATTGGTCACTTACTGAGATAGGGAAGGCTTGGCTGGTGGAACATGGGAAAATGATTTCAAGAGAGTGTATAGTGTAAGTGGGTAAGTTTTTTTTTTTAAAGTTCTATTTTGGATGCAGTGATTTTGAGATGCTGCTAGTTTTGCACCTGTCTATAGATGTTGAGGACGTGAAGCTCACGGGAAAGGTCTGGATTTGAAGTACAAACCTAAGTCATTGTTTTATAGATTTTTGTTTGTTTGTTTTTGGTACTGGGGATTGAACTCAGGGGTACTCGACCACTGAGCCACATCCCCAGCCCTATTTTGTGTTTTATGTAGAGACAGGGTCTGAGTTGCTTAGCGCCTAGCCATTGCTGAGGCTGGCTTTGAACTTGCGATTCTCCTGTCTCAGCTTCCTTAAGTGCTGGGATTACAGGCTTGAGCCACCGTGCCCGGCTTTATAGATCTTATTTGAAGTTCTTCAATAAAATGTGTGTACTGGGAGGAGAGATAAAAAAAAAAAAAAATCCTAATTCTAAATCAGCTCAGTCGTGGAGGTGTACAGACAAGCAAAAAGTTCATACTTTCAATAAAGTTTGGTGATAGGTAAGCACTGGGTCATCTGGAAACACGTTTGAAAAAAAGCAATGAACGCAGTGTGTGTATGGAGATATGGGGGACAGCATAACTCTCCAGGAGCCCAGAGGGTATTAAAAATTGAGCGTAGTTTGATTTCAGTAGCACACAACTGGGAGGTCCGCGCTACACAGCTTTCAATTGTTTTTTAAAAATTTTGATAGGCCATGGGAGCATAAACTGATATTTGGGAAGAAGTCATCTATAGTCCCTCTTGCCCGTACAGAATTTGCCGGCGGCCTGCAACCCACGCCCACGTGAGAAATGGGTAGCTCTCAAGAGCCCCGGATACGTGCACTTACGTGAGGAAGCGTTCAGGTCGGCTGGTGGCTTTACCGACCTGTCTCAGACACCGCTCCAGGGTCCGTCGACGCCAGACCCGAGGAGCCATAGCCGTCAGCTACTCCGTACACAGGACCTCATGCAAGGGAAAAGAGCCGACCCGGAAGAGAGCTAACCGGAAATTCAGCGGCAAGAAGGAGCCTAGCGCAACCTGCAAATTATGGCCGAAGGTTCCGTGATGCATAGGTTCCGGACCCACCCCTTTTGGAGCCAACGATAGCGTGAGAACTTTTACTGGGCTTGCGCAGCGGGGCGGGGCAGGAAATCGAAAATAGCTACTGGTCAGTCCAGGAGTCGTCGAACTTTCTCCAAACTATCTGTTTGGGGTTCCTAGCGGCCCACAAGTAGTGACGCGTGGTCGCTTTACGTTTCTGGTTTGGATACAATAGGTGGCTTCAACAACAACGCAGTTACCAGAAGGGCAGGTCTCTTCCAGCATCCCTAGGAATCCTTAGGCGTTCGCTTCGCCCCCTGCTGCCTTTTCCCCGCCCCGTAGGTCTCGTGCCCCTCCCCTCGCCCGCTTTCCTCGCAGGCTTTAGCTGGTGGCTTCCCAAGATGGCGCGTGTGTTGACGGCCGTGGCGGGGGCTGCAAGGGCCGTAGGTGAATACCGGGCACCGTCGGGATCACCGTGGGGCGGGACGGGGCGCGCGGGACCGGAGGCCCGGGGCGGAGGAAACCACCAGTGGCTAACGACCTGTGTTTAAAGTGTCCTGCCCCTCAGAGCCGCCTGTCGCAGTTTCGCACCTTAGCCAATAGTATCTTAAAGGGGCGGCGGGGAGGGGGTATTTCCTTATTGTCTGTGAATCTCTGCCACCCTGTGAGCTGTGTGTGGGACCTGCAAGGCAGGGACAGAAGAAAGGGAAGTAAATGGAGGAAGAATTGAGTGTTACTTCACTGCATACCATAAGACATTGGAGGAAAATACAGAAAAGAGGGTAAGTCCCGTGAAGGACTTCAGCTGAATTCAAGCATGGAACCCCTCCAGGAACCCATGAAAGTCAGTGGGATAAAGAATACCAAAGAAATATTTCACCCACGTTCTTTAGTGTATTTATCATCTTGTATTTAAACAGGGAGGATAAAAGAAGTATTTGAAAATTCTCGAGGTTTCTCCCCACCTCCGCTTTTTTTTTCCTTAATGACAAAATGGAGTCCGTGATGACAGATGGTCAAGTTTTCTGAGTCTCCCACTTTCTCCTTTCTCTTTTTCTTCTCCTCCAATCTGAGATTTCCTACTAGAAATAAGTACAAAGTGGCAATCCCTGGACTTACTCCTGAACATGTATGGCAAATCTTAAGCCAGCACCCTCAAAAAGTGTTCAAGGGAATAAAGGGTTTTTTTAGAATATTTTTTTAGTTGTAGATGGACACACTATATTTATTTTTGTGTAGAACTGAGGATCGAACTTAGTGCCTCACACTTGCCAGGCAAGGCTGAGTTACAGCCTTGGCCCCGGTAATAAAGTTTTGCTAATGTTAGATTCCTCTTATAAAAAGTGCTCTCTTTAGTCAGGCCATTGAAACCTAAAGTCCTATTTTTTCTCATTAGTCACAAAATTTTGTAATTATTTAACAAGTCACCAGAGTTAAGTGATGAGCAGCCACATGCAAAGAAAAATTGTACCTTAATAGATTTAGCTGTTGTAACAAATCAGTTTTAAAAAGTGGAATATATGTATGCACATGGAAAAATACTGAGCGCAGTTGTTAAAATGAATACCTAGTTAACAGGTAATATTCAGATTTTGTTAATAACTCACCCTATTAGCTTTCTGTCCTTGGTAAAATACAGGTCAGCATCTTAGCTAACATACCATTGCACATAGCTCTTTGTAAAAAACTTGTAAAATAAAAAGTTATCTTTTGTTATCTCTTGGCAAATGATCTCTTAGATATTGCTTAAGCCAAAGACACTGAAAACTGAGAATTGAAGAATGGTAAAGAATTTCAGAGCAATGAGAGAGTTAAACATAATCATTTAATAACATCAACTTTGATGTTTGACAGACCTGGGCTTGAGGCCCAGCTTTGCCACTTACTGTAATATTGAGGAAAATGACTTGTGCTCTGTTTAGCCTATTTTCCTTATTTCTAAAAATGGAGAAAATAATATTATCTAATCCATAGAATTATTGTGAGGATTAAATAAAATACATTCTCACTTTATTAGTTTTCATGACCGTTGTTTCAATGGCTACAAACACTAACAGGCTGAGTCAGGCTACCACATGATAATTATTATTACTCCCACTTCAATATCTGTAATTTGGTTAGGCAGGATTACAGATTTAGACAATACTTCTTAGTAACATTGATGCATAACTTAACAATGAAATAAGCCCACAGGTCTGTACTGGAAAGATCAAGTAAAATCAGCTCCATTTTACCCCATAGGATTCTGTACTTCACTATTAATAAATCCCAGCTATTAACAAAACAAAATGCCAAGAGATGATTTGGAACATACCAGCTTTGGGGCTAATAGTCAGCTTATAGGTTCTTAAAAGGGAATAATGTGTAGTTTTCATTTGTTTATGATATTAAAAGGAGTTTCCAAAAATTAACAAGTCATGATCAGTAGGAGTTGGAGGGTTATCATAAGCAACTAATTTTAACTCAGTAAAATTATAAATCTGTATTTCTACACCAAAAAAGAAACAATACTATGCTTCTAATACCTCCCAGCAGCAAAACTATAATATGATACCAGTAGTCACTAAATACTCAATTACTACCAACAATGTTCTCAAATCGTAGACCACACAATATTCTAAAGAGAAAGGAGGTGAGTGGTCTTCTTATCATGAAAAATAGTAAACTGTGTGGTAATGAATGAAGCAGTGAATACAAAAACACTGTGTATCAAGGTATTTGCCAAATACAAGTTGTTTTAACTATTGAATGAGATTGTTATGTAAAGGCAATACTGTGAATGAAGTAGGTACGGAGTAAACTGTTTCATGAGATCCTTTAAAAGCAGAAAGTACATTAGTAAGAAATGCTTACATTTATAAGCAAGTTATTGATGTAACTTTTCTAAAGGTGCCAGTAATGATAATTCTTGGTATTATTTATTTTCTGCTAGGCTCTTTTTTCCAACCCTTTACATATATATTTACCACTTAATCTCGTGATACTCTCTCTGAGATATTTTCACTTTATGTATGCAGAAACACTGGTAAAGAGTGGTTGAGTAACTAGCTCAGTAACACAACTAATGGTAAGGTCAAGGTCTGAGTTAAAATAGTCTAGCACTGGAGTCCATATTCCTAACCATAAAGCACACACTGCCTCTTACATAATAATACTTGAACCTAAAATCTAAATGTGAAAATAAAGATTATATAAAAAGTTGTACAACTTTGCAAATATTCTAAAAACTACTGAATTTACACCTCAAATTGATGAACTTTATGATATGTAAATTATAAATGTTTTCTAAGAAAAACTTGAGATAAAGCTGTTGAGAAACTTATTACAAGTGATTAGTCACAGTTTTATCACACTTTTTATGCTAAGTTAACATCTAATTTGTTTAAATAATAAGTACCCTTAATGCATTTCAATATAAACTCTTGAAGCTAAACTTTTATTTATTTGGAAACAGTGTCTGAAAAACCTTATCTGAAATGCCAAATCTGAACTGAAAGAAAGGCCATGTTATTCCTAAGTCAAAACAGTAGAAGTGATTAATAAGAACATAATTAATGAGAACTGATACTGAGGAAGGTAGAAATTAAGAGTTAACATACTAGATTTGGTAACATATATATTATTCATATACCAGATTCCTGATGTATGTGAAGGGAACTTCTTTTTAAAACCTGTAGTTATTCTTCTTTATACTCCTGGTTTTTAATCCTCCTATTTTCAAGTATCATTGTTTACACATAGTTATACTTTGTAGTTTGTTTATGTAAAGTTACCCTTATGGGAATAATCACAAATGACCCACTATGGAGTTCAAAGTAATACAATTTTACCACACTCTTCTGAGCTCAGAGACGGAAATCTAAAACTAGAGTTGAGAGTCCCTAACAGTTGGGTGAAGATCTGAAATAAAAAAAAATCTTTTTAAAAAGTTAATTTGATTGTGGAAATTATTTCACATTGTATACATATTTCAAAACATCACATTGTATACTTTCAGTACATACAATTTCTATTTGACCATTACACATATATCTATACACACACACATATTATTTAAAACTCTTTATTCCTATTCCTTACTCAATTTCCTTGGTCTACAGGATTTCACCCACAGATTTTTACTGCTAGGATAATTTGATCATTCTTCCTCATCCTTTTCCTCTTCTCCCACATCAAGGTAAAGTTCACATAACATAAAATTAACCATTAAAAAATATACAATTAGAGGCTGGGACTATAGCTCAGTGATAGAGCACTTGCCTAGCATGTGTGAGGCACTGGGTTCAATTCTCAGCACCACATATAAATAACAAATGAATAAAATAAAGATACATCAACAACTAAAAACATTTTAAAAAATATATATATATATATATATATATACAATTACTAACAAATGCAAGGCCCTGGGTTACATCCTTGGCCCTGGGAGAAAATAAAAAATGGACAATTTAACAGTATTTATTACACTTGCCATGTTGTGCAGCTGTTACCTTTATCCAGTTTCAAAACATTTTTATCACCCCTAAAGGAAACCCATACATATTAAGCAGTTGTTCCTGTTCCCTCCTCCTTCCAGCCTCTGGTAACCATTTTTTTTTTTACCTTCTGTCACTATAGATTTAACTATTCTAGATATTATATATAATTAGGATCATACATTGTGTGACCTTTTATGTCAGGCTTCTGTCACTTAGCATAATGTTTTTGAGGTTCATTCACATTGTAGCACATGTGAATACATCCAGATAATACTCCCTTATAAAAATATGAATAATATTCCATTGTTTGCCTATTGGGAGTATTGCTACTGTGATCATTAGTGTACAAGATTTTAAATCCTGTTTGCAACTATTTGGAGTACTGAGGTGTGGAATTTCTGGGTCATATGATAATTTGTTTAATTTTTTGAAGAACTGACAAACCATCCCTTGACAGCTGCACGATTTTACATTTTTATCAACAAAATACAAGAGTTCCACTTTCTCTGCATACTCAATACTCCAACACCTGCTTTCTTCCCCCCTCCCTCTTTTTTTTAAAATATTTTTTAGTTATCAATGGATCTTTATTTTATTTATTTATATGTGGTGCTGAGAATCAAACCCAGTGCCTCATGCATGCTAGGCAAGTGCTCTACCACTGAGCCACACCCCAATCCCCCCCTCCCTCTTGGTGGCTGTGAAGTAGTATCTCATCATAAATTTGATTGGATTTTCCTTAATCATTAATATTACTGAATATCTGATATGCTTGTTGGCCATTTTTTATCCCATCTTTTTTTCTTTTTTTTTTTTGGTACCACAGATTGAACTCGGGGGCATTCAACCACTGATCCACATCCCCAGCAGCTGGGATTACAGGTGTGGGCCACTAAATCTGGCCCTATCCTCTCCTTTTAAAGAAGCTGAATTATTGAATTTTCATTGGTATTGCTGTATTTTTTTCTATCCTAATCCTAGAATGTATGCCTTAGGGACCAAATAAAACCAACAAAGAATTATATTTATTGCACTTCTCAAACCAGCTGCCATCTCTAGAGAAAAGATAAACCCAGGTAGCTTCAAAATCTTAATTTTTATAATACGTTAGATTCTGTGGTCTCTTTAACATATAAAGCAGATTTTGTTTTCTATTAAAAAAAATACTGTCCTGGTAAATCAAATGATAAAATAGTTATAGAGAAAGACAACAGTGAGGCTTCAAATAACATGAATTGGCCTTCCTTTTCAGTGCCAGAGTTTTTTAAACAAAGTGGCATAGGGTATAAAATTTTGCTTTCACTTGGATATCCTGTGATTTGTTCCTTTAACATGTCTGTGTTTTCAACTGCTGATAATAGTGTGACCTTCAAGGGACCTCCACCTGCTCCATCTCTTGTAGAAGTAATTCTGGCAAGGACAATTCAGATACCAGCACTCAATATTTGACATACCCTTAAACTTCCACTGACAAAACAACTTCTTAATGTGCCTACTACCCAAAAGCTCACTGATCATATATACAATATAAATACTTTATTGAACTTCTCTTGCAAATTGCACATACAGTAGAGATGTAAAGAAAGAAAGGAGGAGCAGCTTGACCAATGATTTTGTTGGTCATTAGCCTTTGTATAGTTCATTGTCTCCATGTCTGCAGAAAACCCCTCATGCCACTCAGCTAGCAAATCAACATTATATATCCTTAACAATAAGAATGCATGAAGCCAGGTGTGGTGGCATATGCCTGTAATCCCAGCACTTTGGGAGGCTGAGACTGAAGAATCACTAGTTCAAAGCCAGTCTCAGCAACAGCAAGGTGCTAAGGAACTCAGTGAGACCCTGTCTCTACATAAAAAACACAAAATAGGGCTGGGGATGTGGCTCAGTGGTTGAGTACCCCTGAGTTCAATCCCTGGTACCAAAAAAAAAAAAACCCATGAATTTATTGTACATCTATATATGTCTTATACTGCATTGTTTGGGCACCAACTGTCTACACAACAAACCATCAAGTTACATATTTAGTGGGTAGTACAATATTTTTTAAAAATCTTGAAAATATGATAGAGAACAAAGAGCACATCTCTTCTAGTAAGGATTGGGCTTTTTTAAAAAATGTAATTTCATTTCAGTTGTCCATTTATATATGTATATGCTGAGTTGTAATACACTTGGATTTCATAATAGCAGTGAGTCCATAAAACAGGACTATATTACCCTATTGGTAATGAGAACCTCTGGGTATTTCAGTAACCAATAATATAGACTAGGGCAGAGTAGAAGACCATCTTAGGCTGAATTTTGCCTTCTACTGACTTACAGTGTATCTGGTTAAATAAAACAAATAGTGTCACTTTAATTTTCTTCCTAAAGAAAAGTTTAGTTAAGAGGAATTTTATTAGCTAAAGCTATGCTATACTTGGTACTATGTAAAGTTTTCACTAACCATCTGTAGTTTAAAAAAACTGTATATGATCTTCATCTTGCTATTTCATACCAATTTATTAAGTGATATAGTTTTATATAATTATATTTAGACTTCATACATATGTGTTTTTCATTCTGGGGGAGTTGGACTCTTAAAGCCCAGTGTTTGGGGGAATGGGAAGGCAAAGCAATGCATGGAGAGACCCCCTTGCGGCCTTCTTCAGTTACTGAATGAAAGGGGATTTCTACTGAATGAAGGGGGATTAGCAATGTTCTTCCTCTAATCCTTCAAAATGATAAAAATAAATAATATAAAGTCTGATATCAAAGGAAATCCTCATAAATTAATTATTGCCTTGATCTTTGCTTATTTCCCCCCTCTAAAATTAGATATTTTACTTGGTTGATAATTATTCAAATAAAATACACATTAAAAAAGTATTGTATAGGGGCTGGGGATATGGCGCAGTGGTAGCGTGCTCGCCTAGCACACGGGAGGCACTGGGTTCGATCCTCAGCACCACATAAAAATAAAATAAAGATATTCTGTCCACCTACAGCTAAAAAATAAATATTAAAAAAAAGTATTGTATAGATATGCCTTTCATGAATTTATTACAGATTATAAAACAAAAAACTGGGTTTAGGTAGGAAAAAAAGTGGCTTTTATCATTAAGTATATGTTATATCACTATCACATTCAGATTTAACCCCTGCAAAATACAGAGTTTTAGCTTCCTGAGTTGGTGGGATTATAGACTTGCAGCACTGTTCCTAGCTCAGAATTACTTTTTTAATTTTGGACAATTAGCTTTTTAATTCTGGGCAGCACAGAGTAATTTTAGCATAAGTTTTTCCATTTATATCCCTTGAGTTAATTTCAATAATAAAAATAATAGATATTAAATAATTAATTTTCATATATATTATTTGTTTAATTTTTAAAATTAAATTTTGAAGTATATTAATTCTCAAAAGGATAACAATGACTGTTCAATTTTTCAGGGTGTTTTGCAAGATTCCCAACTCCAGATCCAGCAGTAAGAACTTTTTCTGCATTACAGTCCTTGCATCAGGTGGCTGGTCCTGTATGGAAGCTTGGTCGACTCAATCATGTCGCCATTGCAGTGCCAGATTTGGAAACAGCCACAACGTTTTATAAGAATATTTTGGGGGCCCAGGTAAGTGATGTGGTCCCTCTTCTTGAACATGGAGTATCTGTTGTTTTTGTCAACCTGGGAAATACCAAGATGGAACTGCTTCATCCACTGGGAACTGACAGTCCAATTGCAGGTTTTCTGCAGAAAAACAAGGCTGGAGGAATGCATCACATCTGCATTGAGGTATTTTTATTATATTTTTTGGTATTTTAAATCTCTCTTTAACAAAATATGTTTTACTTTTTAAGACAACATGTAGTCATTGTCATCAAAAATTTTAAGTTCTTTAAAAGTAAATGAAAATCCTCAAAGGTAAACACACACACACACACACACACGTTCTCTTCTAGAAAACTGTAAAAAAATGTATTTAATTGAAGTCTAGATTCAATAGCCACTGAAAATACCACCAAAGTTGGTTGAAACATAATCTTTGCTGTAGGTTTTATAAATAATATATGTTCTCCCATGTAATAGGAATGTAACTTTTCACTGTCATAGGCAAATAGGAGAAGCAGGTGAAAAGATTTTATAGGTTAAGAATTTTCATACATGTGCAAAGTATTCTTTTCTTTTTTATTTTGGTACAGGGAATTAAACCCAGGGCCTCACACAAGCTAAGCATGCACTCTACTACTAAGCTACACTCCCTGCCCAAAGTATTCTTAAAATTATTTTCTGTCCTCAAAATTTTAATAATTTTTCCTTTTATAAAAGCAGTACATTTTCAGTTACTGACTCTGATTTTTAAGATCTTCTAAATTGCATTTGCTAACAGTTTCTGAGAAAACATTAAGAAATGTTAGACAAGAGCATTTTCATTACAGAAAATTTATCTGTAGATATTCATGTTCAGATAACTGCCTTTTAGAATACCAGCAATACCAATTAGGCTTCAATTTAAACTAATTTAGTAGGACAAGTCTTTTGATAAAAATAGTGACATAATTAATATTTAAGCCTTATTCCTAATCCTGAAGAAAGGTAGGTTGATTGTAGAATGAAATCAAGGATGTATTCAGTTTGTTATTGTAAACACATATGTGAACCTACAATATAGACTCTACTGCATATTTAAGATTTAGTAATGAATACAATATGGATCATGTTCACAGTGAGAAGGAGCAGATATTTAAATAAACAAATAAATTATATTGTGATAAGTTTAATACTAATGTGTTATTTAAGATTAAGATTAATATATGTGTGTTTTCAGTGCCCAAACGAAGGGAGAGATTAATCATTCCTATCAGGCCAAGGAGCTGGGCAGGTCTTACAGAGCATGAGTTACAATGACTGTGAAAGGATTCCCCAGATGAACAAGAGGAAAAAGGTGTTCCAGGCAGAGGGACTAGCATGTGGAAAGGCATAGAATTATAACAACTAACACTTACTGTGTCCTTTGGCAGTATATGAAGTACTCGACATGCATTATTTTCTTTAATTCTCATAACTACCCCATGAGGGTGCTATTAACCCCATTTAACAAGTGAGAAAACACACTCTGTTAACTTGCCCACAATAGCATTAGTTATAGGTAGCAAGGCTGGGGTTCAAACCCAAATTTGTACTGATTTTAGAGTCTGCACACTCAGCCATGAGGCCATTTGCTTTCATTGTATTAACTGAGCTTAAAATTTGAGGTGGGGGAGCTATAAGGTATTAGACCAGGGAACTACACAAAGCCTAATATTTAGCTTTATTTCATTCCTAGGAGGTTACTTTTGGCTGCAGGTTTTATCAGTGCACCCGAGGGTTTGCGTAAGCCCCACAGGATGAGAAGCAGGACCATCTGTCTTTGAATCTACTCTCCTCTTTCCCACTGCACTGTCTGGGTTCTACATCAAGAGAGCCTGTGCCTTCAAAGGAGGCTGACTGTGTGAGTTAGAAGTTCAGTGAAGTAAAGAAAAGTGAAGTTCAGTAAAGTAACAGCAAATTCAAAAGTAGAGATCAAAAGAGAGAAATAATGTATATAAGTATAAAATGAAGGTAGGTAATAGGAGAAGGTATATAAAGTGGTTGGTTGCTATTTTAGTCTGACACCAATCTATCATCATTCCACAACCTCTACAAAAAATAGTGGCTTAACTAGAGATTTGATTTTCTTGTTCTCAGTCTGAAAGTGAGCTGTCCCAGCTGATGGGGCAACTCTGCCATCTGTAATATATGATTGACAGGGTTGTTACAAGCATCACTATTTACTAGCCAGAGGGAAGAGAAAGCACAGAGAGAATACAGGACAAACAGCTTTAATATGATCTAAATGCCAGGTGTGGTGCCAGGAGTCTGTAGTCCCAATTATTCAGAAGGGTCAGTCAGGAAGATTGCAAGTTTTAGGCTAGCCTGCCTAGAACTTAATGAGACTCTGCCTCAAAATAAAAAATAAAAAGGACTGGGGATGTAGCTTAGTAGTAAAGCACGTTTGGGTCCAATCTGCAGTACCAAAAAGGAAAAAAGATAGCAAAATGTAAATAAATGCTCTTATTTTCTGAGTGGTCACATAATCAATGACTTATTTTCTGGTTTGTTTTTGTATGTTTTAGAGATATTTTTTCATTGAGCACATATGCCATATGAAAGGAAAATTTTACAACTTTAAAGTAAAAGACTAATGAGGTAACTTCTTTTCTGCATGCTAGGGTTTGTTCTTCATTGAAGAAGATCGAAATTCCCCCTTTAAAAAAAATCCATTGAGCTGGGCGCGGTGGCTCAAGCCTGTAATCCCAGCACTTAGGGAGGCTGAGACAGGAGAATTGCGAGTACAAAGCCAGCCTCAGCAATGGCGAGGTGCTAAGCAACTCAGTGAGACCCTGTCTCTACATAAAACACAAAATAGGGCTGGGGATGTGGCTCAGTGGTCGAGTGCCTCTGAGTTCAATCTCCAATACCAAAAAAAAAAAAAATCCACTGTAGCCAGGTGTGGTAATTTGGTGCCTAAAGTTCAAGCTACATGGCAGGCTGAGGCAGGAGCCTGTCTTGAGCCAAGGAGTTATAGGGCAGCCTGGGCAACATTGTGAGACCCCATCTCAAGAAAAAAAATCTATTCTCATTTTGGCTTTGGCACAATAAACCCCAGGAATAAGTACTTCTACTAGTGAACTCTGTATCACAAATTCCCATATGTGTGGATTTCATTGAACAACATTTTCAGAGAACACAGCAAAACAAAACAAAATGGACTGTTTGGTGACGTTTTTAACTTTGTATGCTACTAAAAACCACAATCCAATACTAAGATTTTCCAAAAGAAATGGAATTTTTATTAGAGAGAAAGGGGGAAAAAAGAAGTAAAAGGAGAAATCTTCTTGGAATAAAAGAATCCTGTTGTATCAATCCTCTTTTCATCATTGACAAAGTACCTAAGATAATCAGCTTACAAGAAGGAAAGGTTTATTTTGGCTAGTGGTTTCAGAGGCTTCAGATCATGGTCACTGGACCCTGTTGTTTTGGGCCTGTGGTGGAAATGAACATCATAGTGGGAGCAGTTTCCAAAGGAAGCCTGTTCACTCCATGGCATCCAGGAAGCAAAACATAAGAAAGAGAGGGGGGAAAATGAGGAAAGGGTGGGGTTCCAATATCCCCTTCAAGAACAGGCTTCTAATGACCTAACTTCCCTCCACTAGACCCCCACCTCTTAAAAGTTCTACCACCTTCCAGTGGTGACATCACTTGGTGTCCAATCCTTTAACACATGGGTCTTGAGGGGACATTCAAGATCCAAACTATGATACTTACCAATTAAATAAATCTACGGGGTTATTTTTGTGTATTTCCTTTTTTGTTGTTGTTGTTTTTGGTTTTTTTTGTGTTTGTTTGTTTTAAATGTTTTTTTTCAACTGGTAGACATTTTAGTAGAAATGAGCTTTGGGAAATACTGTCCATAACCATCACCAGACTGTATAGAAAGCATGCAAACTTAAGGTAACATATGCCTCTCAAAATAATTGCCAAGAATACACAAAAAATCTTCTAAAACTTGCAAAGTGAGAACAGTGTTAGTTTTGTGTAATTCACTTAGTTTTTAGCTTTAGGAGGAGAGACAATTGAAACATAAATATTTAATCCAGACATTTCATTTTAACTTTCAGAGATTTAAATCAATTTGAGGATTGAATTCATTCATTATTGACATGAATTAACACCATTATAATTTTATGTAGAATAAGAGCCTGTTAAGTCAATCAAAATGTCATGCACTATTAAAGGTGGCACTTTATTACTTGTTCATAAAAGTTTACTTGTTCATAAAACCAGAGTTACATTCCTTAAGATTACAAGATGTTATTTACAAAATAACTTGCCTTACAACAAACAAAATAGCATTGACATTTTCATATAGGGCAGCTGAGCACCAAAGAAGATTCTGAATTCTGATCATAATAATCCAAACATTTTTAATTTGGATTATTTCCACTCAATGTACAATGACAGGGAAAAATCAGTATAAACTCACACACATAAAGTAAGAATTTGAAGTAAGAATCTGCCCAGATTTTCATTAATGACACTTAAGGTTTCAGACAGTTGTCTGATGCACAACTTTGATTGACAGACTATAAAAGCAGTTTTTAAAAACTGAAAACCCATTTTTTTAAAGATTTTTTTAAACCTTTATTTTTTATTTATGTGTTTTGTATGTGGTGCTGAGGATCAAACGCAGTGCCTCATGCGTGCGAGGTAAGCACTCTACCAGTGAGCCACAACCCCAGTCCCCGAAAACCCGTTTTTAAGACTTAACTTCCCAAATCAAATTGCTTTACTTTTCTTAGAACTATTGCATGTACTTTTGATTCAGAAAATTAAGACATTTTTCTTCCATTTTTTATTACCACTGAACAAAACATTCAGAGTACTCTTAAAGAATTGTAAATTTTATAGCAACACTAAGAATGAATGTGGTACAAAATCTTTAAAATCAAAGTTAGTGATGGAAATAGTAACAAATAAAGATGCTAGTCTAATGTTAATTAGACATTTTAAAAAATAAACCTGACTTGGGCTGGGATTGTAGCTCAGTGGTAGAGCGCTTGCCTCGCATGCGTGAGGCACTGGGTTTGATCCTCAGCACCACATAAAAATAAATAAAGATATTGTGTTCATCTACAACTAAAATAAAATAAAACCTGACAGATCTTAGAGGATAAGACCTAAGCATCAGGATTCTACATACTTATACTTGGGTAGAATGTTCTCTAAATTGAACATTCATGATCATATGTAAAACAGAAGTTACCAAAAGGGCAATATGAAAAGAGTCATGATTATATTATGAAAAATTTCAAACATACAAGAAGTAGAAAAAATAATGTAATGAACCTCCAAACACCCATCACCTGGATTCAACACCAACACCATCTTTTTCCTTTATTAAACATTTTTGAAGTAATTTGCAACTGCATTTTTCCCTTATTCAGTTTATATCTCTAAGAAATAAATAACCACAATAACATTATCCTGTCGACCAAAATTAAAGGTAAATCTTTAAAGACACAATCTATACACAATTTGTAAATCAAATTTACAAGAATGAGTTACAGGTGTCTTTTTAAATATTTTTTTAGTTATAGTTGGACACGATGCATTTATTTTATTAATTTATTTTTATGTGGTGCTGAGGATCGAATCCAGTGTGCCACAGATGTCTTTTTGTAGTTGACTTTTCTAATCAGTATTCTAACAAGATTCACTCATTACATATAGTTATTAATTCCTTCAGATTCTTTTAAAAATATTAACATCTTAGCATTAATATGATGTAGTTGTCACAATTAATGAACAAATAATGATCAGTTATGGTATACTAATGTACATTATTCAAACTTCCTTTGTTTTTACCCAGCATCCTTTTTTTATTTGTTCTAGTTATATACGACAGTAGAATGTGTTTTGACACATCATATGTAGATGGAGTATAACTTCTCATTCTTCTGGTTGTACATGATGTAGAATTATACCAGCCGTATAATCATGTATGCACATAGGATAATAATGTCTGATCATTCTAACCCTTATATTCCCTTTCCTCCCTTCACTTCCATCTGTCTAATCCAAAGTATCTCTATTCTTCCCTATCCCTCTGCCTTACTGTGAATTAGCATCCAAATATCAGAGAAAACATTCGGCCCTTGGTTCTTTGAGATTTGCTTATTTAGCTTAGCATGATATTGTCCAGTTCCATCCATTTACTGGAAAATGCCACAATTTCATTTTTCTTTCCAGCATCCTTTTTCTGTTCCAGAATCCCCTCCAGGATCTCAACATTACATTTAGAGATCATATCTCCTTGAGTTCCTCTTACTTATGACAGTTTATAGACTTTCCTTGTTTTTGATGACCTAGATACTCTTGAGGATTTCTGGCCAGTTATTTTGTAAATTATCCCCCTCTTGAGATTTGTCTATGTTTTTCTTCTGATTAAATGAGGTTATTCTGAGAAGGAAGACCACAGAGATAAAGTACTGTTCTCACATCATATCAGGACATATTCCATCAACATGACTTATCACTGTTGATATTAACTCTGATCCCATACCTGAGGAGGTGTTATCAGGTTTCTTTACTATAAAATTACTCTTTTTTTTTTCCTCCTTCATACTGTGCTCTTTGGAAGGAGGTCATTATGTGATGTCCACACTTCAGGAAATCAGTATGTGCTTGTGGATATTTATTTTATACTTTGTCCTTCAAATTGTTTTAACTTTGACCATTGAAAAACTCTTTTATTCAGCTCTATGTCCCTTTGGCATACCCCATGATTTTTTTTTTTTTTGAAAAGTTCCCTATTTTATTCCTTGCCCAATTCTAGAACCAGTCATTTCTCCAAGAAGCTTCGGTTCTTATTACTGGAGAATAGTGTTAGAAATCAAGGTGGGCTCTAGGTGTGCTCATTACTGTTGGGGTATCATTGGTCTAGGCCCTCTGAACTAACACAGCAAGAAAATATGTATTTATATACTATACATTTAAACTTATCTATAAATATTTCTATATGTAAACCATGTAGAGCTCACAAAATAACATAAATTTATGAATTCACACTGATGTCTCCAACTGTACTGTATTATTACATGAATCACTCTAATCTTTTCCCTTGCTTGTCTACATACCTCCCCATCCCAACAATGAGAAACTTGGCACTCACCATCTGCTATCAGTGTTCTTTTTTTGTTGCTGTTGTTCTACTTAGTTATACATGGCAGCAGAATGCATTTCAATTCATTGTACACAAATAGAACACAACATATCAATTCTCAGGTTGTACATGATGCAGAGTTATATCAGTGTTCTTAATTGTTCAATTTCAATACACATATATAGTAATTGTGTCAGTTTCCTGGAGTTCTTGTAAAGAATCACCACAAACTCAGAACCTTCACATAACAAACATTTATCCTCTCATGGTTCTAGAGGCTAGAAGTCCCAAATCAAGAGGTAAAAAATATGGAGGGGCAGGGTAAAACACTATGAAAGGAAAAGAAAAGAGAGCATAAGAGAGATGAAGAATGTGGTCAAAAGTTCTAGCAGAGGGTAGAGTCCTGGAAAGGAAGGCAAGAGAAAAATAGAAGCAATAGTTGAATGGTCAACAAGGCCATTACCATCTGATGTAAGATATCAACCCGTACATTCATTAAGCTCAGCAACCCCAAGTAGGGCAAATACAAAAAAAAAGAAAAGCACTCTATCATCAAGCTGAAATCTAGGATGAAGGTCAAATCATTTAAGCAACCAGAGAAAAAAGAAACAAATTATAGAAGAACATGTAATAACACTGGTTAAGTGATAACCAAAAATCCCTACCAATTTAGAATTTTTTTTTTCATACCAGGAACTGAACTCAAGGGCACTCAACTACTGAGCCACATCCACAGAGCTATTTTGTATTTTTTTTTTAGAAACAGGTTCTCACCGAGTTGCTTAGTGCCTTGCTGTTGCTGAGGCTGGCATTGAACACGCAATCCTCCTGCCTCAGCCTCCAAAGCTGCTGGGATTACAAGCATGTGCCACCACCCTGGCACCAATTTAGAATTCTGATTTCAGCTGAGGTGGTATAAGAGAGAGCAGTTTATCCTCCTTCATGAAACAGTGTAAACAAAGTATATGAAAGAGTGGTTCTCTGGCATCAAATGTCAAGCCCCACAGAAAGCTAATACCCTGAGAGAAGGGAAGCAAACAAGAGGATCCTTGCAATTTCTCAACTACCTGGCTGGAGAGTTTCCAGTCTTCAGTGCAGGGCAGGGGAATCAAAGTGGGCAGTGTCCCCAAATTGAGGACCTAGAAGTTGGGAGTCTGAGGAAGACTTAGTGCTTCAAATTGAAAATGTAATGTGCTGAAAGGAGAGAGCTACACAGATGCTCCACAGATCTCTAGTACCTTTCACCTCTCCATCTGAGAATCGAGTAGGAATGCATGTTAGGAAGCTACCTGACGCTGGACACAGAGCCCCTTGAAAGGATCAGAGGGAACAGACCTCACACAGGAATGGGAATGGTTTGTTCTTGACAGTCATAGTGGAAATACCTTGTAATGCATGGGGACAGTGGATAGAGTATTCAAAAGTGCTTTTAGTAGTAAGGGAAACTAGACTACAGATTGTTCCAATGCCATCTAACAATCAGAACAAAGCTCAAGAATATTTATAGGAATTTTTAAAAATGAGGTAAGGGGCTAGGGTTGTGGCTCAGGTTGTGGCTCAGCAGTAGAGCGCTCACCTAGGGTGTATATCAGGTTCAATCCTCAGCACCACATATAAATAAATTAAATAAAGGTATTGTGTCTACCTATAACTAAAAAAAAAATTAGGTAAAATTGACAATGCCTAACTTTAGTGAGAACTAATTTTCCAAAGAACGATCCAGTGGATGGGCCACTCCCTCAACCAGCTGGTGCATGTTCTATTTAGAAAAAGATGAGAATAGAGCAGCTACCATACAAATTAACATGAAATGAGCATGGTCATAATGTAGGCATGAATTTGATATACCTATGAGGTTTAAAACAAAACATTATAGGAATACAAGTAGAATGTACATCATATGAAAAAGTCATAGTTTATGGTAACATTTAGTATCCTCACCAGTTATTTGGCCGGTTTTAGAATTCAATACACAACCCTTGGTTCTTTGGAAATAAGATTACATAAATATTAACATGTTAGATCTGTGTGGTGGGAAATCAGTCTTATATTATCTTCTGCTTTGCCCCCCTTTTGATATTTGAAATGTTATTAAATCATTAAACTCTAGGGTGAGTTATGACAGCCTGGGAATGGGGGCATTTTCTTTTTATCCATTTCTAGGTTTCCAGTCTAAGAGGCTGACTTTTGAAGATAGAGGAGGATCATTTCTTTATATTTGCTCATTTCCTAGACTGAAAATAAATATGAAGCAAACAAATAATTTAGAAGAGAGTTACAAAATTATAAAGTCTAGATTTTTTTTAAACTTTATTTATTTATTTTTATGTGTTCCTGAGGATCAAACCCAGTGCCTCACACTTGCTAGACAAGCAATCTACCACTGAGCCACAAGCCCAGCCCAAAAGTCTAGATTTTTTAGGATGGAGAATAACATTTTGATAGCAATTTAATAATGATTTTCATGTGATTCTAGTTTAAATTTCAGAGCTAATAACCAATTAATTTGGGAAGGGAAAACTTGGAGATCTCCATGTCCGATTACCTACTATGTGCAAACCACTAAAAGCTCCTTATCTGTTATCCCATTCTAATCTGTAGTCAATTTATATGGTCAATTTATGACTCTTTTAGTCAGCTTTCCATCACTATAACAAATATGTGAGGTAATAAGTTTGTAAGGAACAAAGGTTTATTCTGACTTACAGTTTTTGAGGTTTCAGTTTTGGTTGCCCCATTGCTTTTGGGCCTGTGGCAAAGCATCACATCATGGCAGGGAGTACATGGCTCAGAAAAACTGCTCACCTCATGTCTAAGGAGGTAAAGAGAGACAGGAAGAGGAAGGGACTAAGGTCCCACTATCCCCTTCAAGAGTACATTCCCAATTACCTAAAGACTTCCCACTGGTTTCCATTGCCTAAAGGCTCTACCACCTTGCAATAGCACCAGCTCGAGACTCAGACTTTTACCATGTGGACTTTTGGGGGATACTTAAGGTCCAAACTACAGCAGCCTCATTTCCCTGGTTTGAGAAACACAAAGTTCTCAGGAAAAAAACGTGTGTCCAGCATCACTAATATTACTGCCAGAAGAAACTATGATAAAGAGAAGGACACACTATTTAGGTTATAAGGGATAACATTCACCCACAGTGAGTTTTCTTTGGCATTGCAGTTGCTCACCTAACATATTTAGTAACTTCATTTACTTCTCTGTTTGACCTTACTTTTCATTATTTTTTCCCATCCTGGGATTTGAACCCAGAGTCTCATGTATATTAGACATGCACTGTGCTGCTGAGCTAGCTATAGCCCAGCCCTTGTGATGGCCTAAGAATAGTCCTGTCTAAGCTGGGTGTGGTGGCACATGCTTGTAATCCCAGCACTTTCGGAGGCTGGGACAGGAGAATTGTGAGTTCAAAGCCAGCCTCAGCAATGGCAAGGCATTAAGCAACTCAGTGAGACTCTGTGTCTACAAAAAACACAAAATAGGGCTTGGGATGTTTCTCAGTGGTCAAGTACCCCTGAGTTCAATCCCTGGTACAAAAAATTTAAAAAAAGAATAGTCTTATCTGAAGGCAGAGGAAATATGCTGCATAAGTTCTCAAAGTTTTTTCTAAGTCTTTATGATACTATAACTTGCTATATATATGATCTTATATATGTTCTTATTTCTTTTCTCAAGGTGGATAATATAAATGCAGTGGTGATGGATTTGAAAAAAAAGAAGATCCGCCTTCTAAGCGAAGAGGTCAAAATAGGAGCACATGGAAAACCAGTTATTTTTCTCCACCCTAAAGACTGTGGTGGAGTTCTTGTAGAACTGGAGCAAGCTTAATTTATATTTGCAAGAAACTTAAGTAATTCCCTGAAAATCCTTTATCAAACACTATCAAAATGTATTATGGTACTGCTTCCAAAGTTAAAGACTAAATAACAGAAATATTAAAATTAGGTACATAGATGTACATACATACATATGTGTGAATTGGATTTAGAAAAAGCTTCGATTTCTAAATGCTTAGGGAACACTATTAAAATCATATTCGTAGAAATAAATTACTTTCATTTAAAATAATAATTGAGTACAGTATGTTACCTGTTTAAAGGGTGTGGATGTGGCTGTGTGAAGCAGATTGGATGTACAAAGGAGTTATGAAAGTATTCCTGACAGTTAAATGCATACATATTTGAGACAAAGCTGTTGACAAGAATGTTAAGAACTAAGTTTTTAATTTTTAAAACAATTTTCCCAAAGTCTACAATTTTTTTAAATTAAAAATGTTTTTGCTTTTTATGTTTTAATTTTTAACATATTAATTGTACATATTAGTGGGGTTTAGTGTGATATTTTCATACATGGCCACAGTGTGCACTGATCAAATCCAACTTCCCTTTTTTCCCCACACTCTCCCTCTTCACCTTTACCAGACCCTATTAGTCACTATTCTACTTTCAGTTGACATTTTTTTAGCTTCCTCATATGAAAGAACATTAAATACAACTATCCCACTTCTGGATAAATATCCAAAGGAAATGAAAGTATACCAAAGAGATACCTCTACACCCATGTATTTTGCAGCACTATTCACAGTAGCTAAGATACAAAATCAAGCCTAGGTGCCCATCAATAAATGAATGGATAAAGAAAATGTCATATATATACAAAATGGAGTATTCTTCCATAAAGAATGAAATCCTGTCATTTGCAACAAAATGAATGCAATTGGGGTACATTATGTTAAGTGAAATAAGCCAGACAGAGAGACAAGTACCAAATGTTCTCGTGTGAAAAACTAAAACAAAACAAAAAAAATTCAAGTTAAAATAAAGGAGGAGGGGACATGGGGACAGGAAAGGTGGTGGAGTATGATGGTCATCATAGCCCTAGCTTTATGTGTGACTGCATGTATGTTGTGATTCTATATCACTTAACAACCAGAGAAATGAAATGTTATCCTCCATCTGTGTACAATGAATCAAATTGCTCTCTGATATCATGTAAACCTAAATAGAACAAATAAATAAATTAAATATGGAAAAAATAAAAATAAAAAGACGTTTTAGAGGGAACTATTCAAGTTTACAGAGTTTTATCTCAAAATACTTGCTCTTTGGGAACAACTCATGGTCATGTGTTCCTCAGGTTGAGGTTGTTTGAGGGAACTATTCAAGTTTACAGAGTTTTATCTCAAAATACTTGCTCTTTGGGAACAACTCATGGTCATGTGTTCCTCAGGTTGAGGTGTTTGAGATATTAGGGTTAGGTGTATGAATAGAAATTTCTGTGGGGAAGTTGGTGCATAATCTCTGGGTACACAGATAGCTGAAATATATTTTTAATTGGCAGTAAGTCTCGGGGAGTAACAAATGTCTTGAGCCAATGAAAATGGAAATAACAGTAATTTTTATAAAATCCAACAGTTTTTTTTATAATGTAGTCTTTAAAATACCTTTATTTATTCATTTAATGTGGTGCTGAGGATTGAACCCACTGCCTCACACATGCTAGGCAAATGCTCTACCACTGAGCTACAACTGCAGCCCCAAATCCAACAGTTTTTAAATTTAATTCATAAATTCATAATTTAATAAAATTCTGCTTTCATAAGAATGGAATTTGCTAGCAATATATGCAACAATAGTATATTAATAGATAGTGTTAGTTTCCTAGAATTTATCTACCTTTTTTTTTTTTTTAATTTTTATTCTTGTTTTATTTAGGCTTACATGTTGACAGTGTAAATTGACTCATTGTACATAGATAGAGGATAACATATCAATTCTCTAGTTGTAAGTTGTATATGCAGTCATACATAAAGTTAGGGTTATTATGACCATCATATTCCATCACCCTTGCTGTCCCCATGCTCCCTCCCCCCTTACACCCCTGTGAACGGAGATCCACCTTTGTTCCCATGTCCTTTCCCACATTATGGATCAGCATCCACTTATCAATGAGTACATTCGGCATTTGGTTTTCTGAGATTGGCTTACTTC
>PVHX01003385.1:0-22585 GCA_004024805.1 Geosciurus inauris
TTGCATTACTTATTTTTATTTTTGTTTTTGTTTTTTTGGTACTGGGGATTGAACTCAGGGGCACTCGACCACTAAGCCACATCCCCAGCCCTATTTTGTGTTTTATGTAGAGACAGGATCTCACTGAGTTGCTTAGCACCTCGCCGTTGCTGAGGCTGGCTTTGAACTCGCGATTCTCCTGTCTCAGCCTCCCTAAGTGTTGGGATTACAGACTTGAGCTACCGCGCCCAGCTGCATTACTTATTTTTAAGGCTCTTTATGCATTTTAAAATTCCTTCCTATATTATATTTTGACTGATATTAACTACGTAACAGAAACTATCAGTTAGATTGGCTTTTGTTTTAGTACCAAGTTGTCTTAATCTGTTTGGTCTGCTACAAAATAATAAAATATATTAGTATGTGTAATTTATAAACAATAGAAATTTATTGCTTGAAGTTCTGGACGCTGCCAAACCAAAAATCAAGGCACCAGCTGATTGCATACCTGGAGAGCACCGTTTACATACACTAAAGCTTATTGCTCTGTCATATAATGGAGACTTTTCAAGTCTTTTATAAGGACACTAACTTTATTCATCAGAGTAGATTCTTCATGAATTAATCTTTTCTCAAAGTCCTCACCTCTTAATGCTATTATGTTGCATATTAGGTTTCAACATTTGAATTTGGGAGGATAGCAATATACAGACCACAGCACAAGTAAATGAGAAATCATTTAGTACATTATCCTTAAGAAAGAAAATAGCATTTCTTCTTTCATATATTTTTTGGAAATGTTTTAATTAGGACACTTTTAAATGGAAAGTCATCCTGTTTATATTAAAACAAAGTTTAATGTATAAATAAAATATATATATATATATATATATTGCAAATAAAATTATACATTATTTTTTCCAAGTAATAGTCTTGTTTGTGTTGAATGCCAGATAAAATGTAAAATGCTAAAATTTTTGATTCTCTTTGTTTTATAATTATATATTATCATATATATCAGAAAGGTTTTCTGCAAAGCACACTCTGTATGGCAATTGACAACTCTTTTATGACCCAACATAGTGGACAAATCATACTAATAGCCACAGTCTGATCTTCCCAGAGGAATCATTCCACAGGGCCATCTGAAGTCATGCTCCTCTTAATCTATTCTGAAAATCAAAGATCCCACCATTTCTGAATTTCTTAAGGTCATTGATCTACTTTATGTTTCCTGTGATGTATAGCCTAATCTAGTTTGGAGGTGAAATGTACAGTTAAGAAGGCAAAGTAAAGAAAAGAATTCTACCATGCAGTGCTTTCTGTTTCAAGCACTATTAAGGATCGTATAAAAAAAAGAATGTTTTTCACCTCTTTGTAGGGTTCATAGGTTGATAACATGAACACATAATAATGTAGCTCTGTGGTGGTCTGTTAACTATTTTGTATTTTGTTCTTCTTTCCTAATAAGTATTTTCAGAAAAACTGCTTCAGTGAGGGACACTGTTGTGTGCATGTATGCATGCAGACATTATGATTTAATTAAATTATTTGACACTTTTATTTGGTGCAAAGAATCTTTATACTGAGTTTTTCTTGTCAAAATCACATGAGTTTATTCATATTAAAATAAAGATTTCCAGGAGATAGAAAATAAATCAAGCCTATGAGGAAACCCATATGTTTGTGTTTCCCATATCCACCCATGGTGTTTGAAATTTCTCTTCAACATTTCAATCAAGAATTCCTAAGCCATTGTCTTCATCTCCCTTGACAGTGAACTCACTACCTTCCAAGTCTGCCTATCACGTTCCATTTTTAAACACCTCAGGGTTTGGGATAGTTATTTTCTATTGAAATGAGACATTTTCCATTTTAACATGCATATGATAGTCTTGGTACTGTTCTCTGGGACCAGATAAAACAAGTCTAAATCCCTTTTCTATATAAATTTTCCTTTTCCAGATCCTTCAAATATTTGATGTTTGCAAGCATGCACTCTGCTGCATCTCCTCTGAACACAGTGCAATTTAAAAACAGTCTACAAAAATTATGGTTTTTAATTTTCTCTTCATGATCTCCTTCATACATTCCAGACTATATTCTCTTTCACAAAAATAAAGTATGAATACTGTTACTGAGGTGGAGAGTAGAAAAGATCATTCTGCTCTTTCTGTTTTCACAAAGTATTTATATACTCCCAAATCCTCCCATGCTGACAGGAGAGGAGAATTAATAAATCCACCTAATTTCTTGCACTATTCATTTGGTGACTCTTTTCAAAGAAGAATTAATACTTTCAAGAGGAATTCTGCTGGGCTATTATAATAAGGGCCGAGATTATTGCAACAGAGAAGAGAGTTTAAATCTAAGTTTAATGAAAAAAAAGGCGAGCAAGTTTTAGGGCACTGGACTAGGGATGTAACTCAGTTGGTAGAGTGCTTGCCTAGCATGCCCAATGCTATGGGTTCAATCCCCAGCACCAAAAAAAAGAGGTTTGGGGCACTGAAGTAACCTAATGGAAAAGTACCCAAGAAACAAGAGGAAGTTGGTCAGTGTGATTATGCCATTTGTGTTTCCTATTTATACAGATCCCCCAAAAGACACTGGGAGGTAGGGGATCTAGAAAACTTCATGTCAAAGGACAGCTCTTGGGTCCTTGAGAAGGACATGCCTGGGTTGTAAAAACTGGCAAAAGGCTGAAAGAAGATTTTTCATCTCAAAAAGGCAGAGAAAGAATTTTATAATTGCCAGTTTTCTAAAGTAAACACATTGGACTCTAGAAACTTGACTAAAAGTTTAGTCAAGCTGACGAAAATATTAGTCTAACTTGGTCATATCTACTTTTGATTGTTGAAAAACTGCCTTTCATTAGGCATATTGAATAGGGCAAAACATTTTAAGAAGGCACTAATTCTTCTCCCTCTCTTTCATTCTCTCTTTTGCATTTTCCCTGATGCAACGAAGCATTTTATACTTCAGAGGGTTGGATAAATGTATGGTAATAATGCTCTCAAAATTTATATTTATTTCAAGTAAACAAAAATACTTCAAATTCATAGAAAGTAGAGAGAAGCTCATCTTGGTCTTAAAATAACAACTTTGTTGCAATGTGCCTTATGTAAGGTTGCCCTAATTTGCAGTTATTGAGAATTACCTAAAACTTGAAATACCCAGATTTTCTTTTTTCTATGGTTATCCTATGGATTTTTTTTTCATGATTAGAACCTAGAGAGGATGAAAAAGAGTGATTATGATCTTGTTATGGTTTGAATATAATATGTCCCCAAAAGTTTGTGTGTGAGACATTAAAGGAATGTACAGGGGCGAAATGGTTGAATAGTGAGAGTTGTAATCTACCTGGTTGATTAATCCACTGATATGGATTAACTGATTGGTAACTGGCCAAGTGAGATGTGGCTGAAGGAAGTAGGTCAGTGGGGGTTTATATTTTATTCCTAGTGAGCAAGTTCTCTCTGTTTGCTTCCTGGTTGCTAAGTCCTGATCCGCTTTCCTCTGTCACACTCTTTTGCCATGATGATCTGCTTATTTTGGGCCCAAAGCTATGGAGTGGGCCAGTTATGGACTGAACCTATGAAACCATGAGCCAAAGTAAACTTTTTGTTCTTTACATTGTTTTTATCAGGTCTTTTAGTCACAATGATGAAAAAGCTTACTAAATCAGACCTTAATATTCATCAAGTGAAATAGAGTGAGCAGAAACTGCAAGAGTTGAATATGTTAGAGATTAATAAATTATACAGATTATTAAACTCCATGTGTGGACCATCTGCCCAAAAGTCCCAACAGATACAACATGCACAGTAGGAGCTTCACTGCTTACTGGCTAGGATTATCCTTTCTCTTGTATGTGTTGAGAAAGCACATCAGAGACCTGAAGATAATGTGAGAAAAGCAAAAGAAACAGCAGGATATGCCCATGGGATCTATGAAGAATATATTTTCTTCACTTTCTCTTCATTAAATCACTAGAGTAGGTAGTGACCTTTTACTGGAGTGCCTCCTACTTATGTGAGGAAGTTCAAAATCAGCATAACGCCTGAACTTTGGTAGAAAATGTTCCATCAAAACAAAACAAAAAAGTGGAAAGCAAATAAAGCAGCAGATTAATATTGGAGATTCACATTACAAGTCACTGTAAAATAAATTTAAATTATTCAAGCTTCGGAACACAATTTTCAAATAAAAACCATTTGATATAGGTAACTGAAATGCCACTGTGCCCCTAATATAAGATTTTAAGCAGATTTGTATATCTTTGTGACTCTTTCCCAAGTCCTTTGCATATACATAATACATTTGAGTTAATGTTTGAATAATGGATGCTTGTCTGAAGTAACTTACCTGTCAAAGCCATGACATTGGAAATGGAAATCATTTATTATGGGAATCCAATCTTGGGTTGATTTATATGATAAAATTTAATGGAAATCGCATCAAATTTTAAGTCAGGAAATTCAAGTACAAGTTGCAGTCCTTTTATTATTTGTTTCATGAAGGTTGTGGGAGAATTATCTACTAAGATTTCCCCCTCAGGTTTTTCTAATAAATAAATCAATATATACTAGAATATTTTATAAAATCTATAAATTATTATTCAAACATTAATTGGTTTCTATAGTTAGCAACATTTAATATTTGACCAGGTGGAAAATATTAAAATATAGTCTTTCTTCTTCAGAAACAAATTTAATGTTGATAAAATTACAATCATAATATGATTTGTAACATGAAGGAGGCCCAGAAAGGAATAACTGAATGAAATTTCAAGGGTCTGGAAAGTTTGCTGTAAAGGATGGCTACATTTAAGCACAGAGTATATAAAAATATCAGGTAGGTGAAAATTGAGATGCACGTTCTGAGAAAGTGCAGAGTTGAGTTGAAAACTGAAAACAAACGGAAGGCTTCTACATCAGCTAAAGAGTTTGCATTTGATTCTATTAGGAACAAAGCACTGGCATAAAGTAGATGTGTTTTAACTATGTTTACATTCTTGGAAGCTTATTCTGATTGCATTACATGGAAAAATGAGTTACAGAAATAAAGTTGCATGGCAAAGAAACGTGTAGAAATCACTGCAGTAATTTAGTGAGCGAATGCTGCCAAATTAGAGGCAGAGGAAATGGAGATGAGGAGCTAAGAATTATCCAAGATTGTGAACTGACTACCTTTGGAGGCTGCTCAGATATCAATGTAAGAGAAAGGAAGATGTCAGTGATAACTGTGATCTGTGACTTTCTTCAAGAGTGGAGATAATGGAAAACATGCAAAACACATTCAGTTGGTGCTGTGAAACATTCTGGTAGAAGCTTACAGTAGGTAGTTAGCCAGGTACAAAGGAGAGTGGACTTCAGCAGATGCGTAGATATAGTGATGGAGGCCTTTGGGGAGAATTAAATCACCAAGAAAATGGGTAGAGTGAAAGGATTATGGAAAAAAACATGGGGGGAAATAAAGAACATTTAGAGGCAGACTGTGGGAAGGTAGTGAAGTTTTCCAATATCTACAGCAATCGTGAGAGTGAAGGTTGACTAGGAGCATATAGATAATATGCTAATCACTTTTGTGACCTTATCAATCACAGCATCCATGGATAAGGTTTTACTTTCTATCTGAGTGATAGTAAGAGCCAGCAACTTGGGCAAGAAAAGGCAGTGCTATAATGCTCTGTACATTTAGGGCTGCACCATATGACAAAAGTAGCTTGTGGGTTGAGAATTTGGATAAGAAGGTTGATGTTGTGGCCACCATAAGCTTTACTGGAGCCTGACGTGGTGGCACATGCCTGTAATCCCAGCAGTTTAGGATGCTGAGGCAGGAGTATAGTAATTTTGAGGCCAACCTCGGCAATACAGCAAGACCCTGTTTCTAAATAAAACATGAAAAAGGGAGGCTGAGGATGTGGCTCAGTGGTTAAGTGCCCCTGGGTTCAATCTGTAGTTAAAAAAAAAAAACAAAAAACAAAAAAACTTTGCTGGGATAGTGAAAAAGGTGATTACACAATTGGGCAGCGAGGCTGGGACAAAGTGGCCCATTAGCAGATAGGACATCTGGATGGATTACATGAATATGTCCTGTAGAAAAATGTATGCCATGCTCAGATGTTTGTACATGTTCATCAAAATCATGAGGTGTAACTAACAAGGCTAAAACACAGAAGCCAATGATTATGAGGACATAACAGGGTCACAGTTTTCCCTCTGTATTCTGTATAATATTAGTTATGTAGGCTTTATTGAGTGTTTTTAAAAAATAAATGTATGATAGGTATACACTAAGCAATGTTTAATTTTTTTAAAAAAGTATATCACTTGGGTATTGTTTGACCTTTTTGTATTTGACCTTTTAGTATTAGATGAAACTATGTGACAATATTAATTTTAATCAAGTGTGAGTATAATAATGGTCCATGGAGCTTATTTTGAGGTATACTAAATTAGATAATGTAGGTCAGGTGCCAGTGTGATACTTAACATAATTTATACTTAATAATTGCCATGTTTTAAATAGTCACACATTTTGATATGATTTCCTGCATGACTCTATGAATCCATCACAGAGGCAATACTACACAATTAACAGTAGAACCATATTCTAGAATCTACCATCATGTTTTCTTTTTTGGGGTATCACAGAACTTGAGAGTGGTTTCCAGTGTAATTCTGCTTTGGTGAGTAAAGCTCAAGTAAAGAGCAGAAATGTACATTAGACGCAATGTTAATGCTTAGAAGGAAGCAACCAATATTAGGTTGTTGAGAGTTAAGTTATAAAAGACATCAAGTAAATATCTGCGTATGTAAGTCAAGGTGGTGTAAAGGATTGATTCAGCTGATACTCTCTTGGAAGTGTCAGTTACACTCGCAGGGTTTATTCAATGATACCCTTTAAATATATTTCAGAATGGGTCTGAGGCAAGTAGTAGTTGCCTGTGTCCTCTATAGCCTCTCTCTCACCCTCCAGTGAACAAAATAAAAGAATATTATCTCCAAAACTTTCTACATTTTACTGTATGACATTCTCCCTGGTTGGCTTCCACAATGACACAATGACTATTGACAAAATAGCACAAATTAGGGAAAAGCTAAAGTATACAGCAATTCTTCTGTGGCCTTCTCTTTGATTTCCGTACTTCTTACAGTTCTTTTCTCTGATCTCGTCTTTCCAAAACAAAGATATTCCTTAGGAATATATGTCTAATTATTTGAAAACCTTCTGTGGCTTCATTTAAATTTAGGTTAATATGCCATATGTAAGCACCACTAACCTACCACACTAATTTATTCCCACCACTTTTACCCTCCTCTCAGTCCTCCAGACAAGACTATATTGAGCTACCTCAATGTATCAGACTCTTCTTCATGACCCGTTTGCATAGTGCCCTAACGTTTACATAAAGCCTTTCTTATTTCCTTTCACTTAGTGAATTTTTCCTTATCCTTTTCTGTTGTTGTTGTTGTTGTTTTTGGTTTTGGTACCAGGGATTCAACCCAGGGACACTTAACTACTGAGCAATATCCCCAGTCCTTTTTACTTTTTTTTTTTTTTGAGACAGGGTCTTACTAAATTGTTTAGGACTTGGCTAAGTTGCTTGAGGCTGGCCTTGAACTTGCAATCCTCCTGCCTCAGCCTCCTGAGCCACTGAGATTACAGGCATGCACCACCATACCCAGCTCTTACTTTTACCTTTGTGTTTCTGCAGAAATTCTACTTCCTCAGAAAAGTTTTCCTCAATTTTCTCATTATGTTAGGTCCTTCTGCAAGAAGATCTCATAGCACACAGTAGTTATCATTTGCAGCTCCTATTGATATATATGTATATATATATAAATACATATATGAGTATATGTATATAAGTTAATGTTTAATTTTTCTCTCTTTTATCTGAGGACAGGAACCAAGCCCACTTTGAATATTCTGACATTTCTACTTCCAAAAATGTTTTATTGCATGTAGCCATATTTCAGTGATTTTTTTCCACAATATCTGATAAATAAATGAATAAGTAAAACATCAGTACTTAAATGAGGGTCAAATATTGGATCTGGTGCTAGCATCATAAATAGACTGACGTGTCTACCCTCAACTCTCTCCCTTTTAATTAATTGCCACTACTGTCTGAGGAAGGTGGGAAGAAAGCACTATGTCCACTCAGGAGAATGAGTATAAGATAGAGATTTTGAGGGACGGGATCCTCAACAAAGGCCAAATTAAATAAAGATTATTTTATGTAGCTGGCTCCTACTGCCCCTCAAGCAGTGCCTTTGTGGATGTTTCAAGTTCACTTAAATGATGAGTTTCAGCATCATCTCTTAGTTGGTCAATATATTTTTGGCCACTGAATTACTTTACCAAGCCACTTTAAAATAGAATGAAGACAGAACATTTACTAATGTGTTCATATTGTTGAAAATCAAACTTTTTCCTACACCACTGTGCAAAATACTGGACAATGTGCACACACGCACACTTGCGTGTGTGTGTGTATAATGTGCACACATCAAAATTGTAAGATACTTACAATTAATGTTATAGAAATGGTATTTGTTTGACGTGGTTTTCAAAAATAGAAGATTCTGGATCTATGCTATCAGGCTTCCAGGTTTGAGTGGTTGACACATTTATTTTCAGTTTTCTTTACATAAGAATCTGATCTATGTGATTTCTATGTCATCTTCCTTTTGGATAATTCAACTGCCATTCAGAGTACATTAAAAAAATTGCTATTTCCTTTCTTCATGTATCCTTATCTGAAATTAATTATAATGAATACAGCTTCATTATTAGCTATAAACATACTAAATCTTCAAAAGATCTCAATGAGTTGGGATCCTTTGTTATTCTCATCTTACAGATAAAGAAACTGGTTCTTAAATATGTTATGCAACTTGCAGAGCAATCCATGGCTGGCAAGGAAGTGAACTGGAAATGGAACCTGAGAAGGCTGATTTTAGACTTTTTCACCAGAATATTCTAAGTATAGAAGTTCAGACATTTACACTTACAGCAAACACTTATGCTTTGACTATATTGTGCCAGGCATTGTGTTAACCAAATACTGGGAATGAAAACAACTTCCTCCAAGGAGCTCATGGTTTAGCATTATAAAGAAGAAAAGTCACAAGGTGATAATAAATAATAGGTGGTATTAAATATATTGTATCCTGAGGGCACATAGTCCAAAAAAGAATCACAATGATTACTTATAAAAGAATTTAGTATAAACATATAAAAAAGAGCTGTTCATGTTCAAGTAAGAAAGACATCCTGTAAGTAAATGGAAGACTAGAAAAAAAGAAAATCATGAAAAATTAGAAACAATTTGCTCAAAGAATCAAAGGAGTTCCGTTAACAAAGTGACAATTCAGGAAGTGAAGGATGAGCAGCCAGACTAATGTAAGATGAGCACCAAAAGTGCCCTATAGTACATGCAAATGATTGGGGACTTTGTCATAAGGTCAATGGAAATTATGATTTCTTTTAATTTTTTCCCATTGATTTGAACAAATGGCCTTTGTGGGAAGAGGATCTCTTTCTACGCCATCAGTGTACATAATGTAATAAAGGAATGTTGGCATCTATTCTCATGACATATTATTGAGATTTTTTACTAAAGACCAGAGTGTGACATGTATAATCTGCCAAAATATATTCTACTGTAAGGTATATCTAAAAAGAACAAATAAAAAATTTTAAAAAATTAAAAATAAGAATAATTAAAAAAAAAAAAGAAAAAAGCCAGGTGCGGTGGCACACGCTTATAAACCCAGCAGCTGGGCCTGAGGTAGGAGGATCACAAGTTCAAGCCAGCCTCAGCAAGAGCAAGACACTAAGCTCAGTGAGACCTTGCCTCTAAATAAAATACAAAATCAGGCTGCGGATATATGGCTCAGTGGTGGAGTGCCCCTGAGTTTTAGAAAGGAATAGGTGAAGGGTGTTCTGAGAACTGAAACACCATGCTGATAACTAGCTTCTATTTACTAAAATATTCAAATGAACATATACATTTTAGAATATTTTAAACCAGTAATTGAGTACTGTTATTATCTAAAATATTCATCTAATGTAGCAGAGAGCATGTTTACATGATCCTTTCAATCAGCTCATAGTTGAGGGTAGTTTCCATGGTAATGGCTTGACTACCCTCCCCAAACATCCTTGCTGTGTCCCCTAAGAAAGTTTTGTTAATATAAATGATTTGATTTTTATTTTTCAATATTTAGGTAAATCTTGGCAGAAAGTACCTCTAAAGTGATGCTGAGAATCTTGAGTTCATAAATATTTACCATTTCTAAACCAATCATCCTTTTCCAGAAACATGTAAAATCATTTGATGATGTCTGTTTCACCACCTCCATGTTTCATCAATATCTTGCTATTTCCACAATGACCAGAAAAGGAATGCAATTATTCTGCCAGCTGTGGCTTGATTTCTGATTTCCACAGAGCTCAGAGTTTACTAAAGGAGTCTTCTTTATTTTGTTAGGCATAATGCAGCGCAGGAGGAACTCCAGCCCCCTCATGGAGTTGCAAACCAAGCAAGTTGGAGTGAATTTATTTCTGAGGTGTGACACTTCTCCAATGTTAATACATTTTCAGTCTAATTTTGTTATACATTAGCATGTGCTCTGAATGTCAATCACCCCCTTATTGCAGTTCAAAACTTCAGGTTAAGTTGGTATTACCTACTGTTTCCTAAATATTCAGTACCTTATATCTCGCCAATTTTATCAATTTCTATTTTATTTAATTTAAACACTAGAACAAGTGAGTGGTTAAGATAACATTATGTATGATTCAGAATGAAAGCACAGCAAGTTCCACTAAGTGAATGTTCTCAGGCTATGAATTATGTGTAAAATTGACAATTTCAGCTATATGTACATTTTACATGGTTCCACTAATTTTCTTTGCATTGATGTGTGGTATATTTATTTTTAATTTGCAGTGGATGATATATTAGAATTTCAAAAATTAGAACTCATTTAAGAAATAAATAAATGATTTCCAAATACTTGCAGCACCCATCTTCACGGAGCATCAGTCTCCAAAACACATGGTTTATTTTTCTAATTTGAAGCATGACCTATATCTTTACTGAGCAACGCTATTTAGTCCTATGCACTGGGACAATATCATTTAACATAGACCTAGATTTTTTAGAATTTGTAAACAGAGAAAGAAAATGGTGAAGTTCTCTTGATGATATTCAGAACTTAATAATGGACATTGAATTAGAATTTAAATATTTTTGGTAGAATGATTTATTCTGAATATCAGTGTATTTTCAAATTGAACATGATGCTATATTAAAATTTTTAATGGCAAAGTATAAGGAAAATTATGGTGGCCTCTATTTATATTCTAGATGAAATACTTTATGCCTTACTTAAAGAATGAAGGCATTGTTATAATAATTACAATTAAACTGTATTCAACCTTTCTTGGTTAGTATATTTTTAAAAGCCAATATCAAAATAGAACTCTTTTACAGATTACCTTTTCTAGTACTCAGAACAGCAAATTTTGTTGTATCTTTATGTAAAGTTTTAATTTGAAAGATGTTTTTGGATTAATTGCCACATTTTTATTGTAGTAGATAGAATAAGACAAATAAATTCTTATTACTATGCTGAAATTTTTGCTTACTGAAGAAATTTAGTATGTAAGACTCATTAAGGTGAAATAAGCCATGTCTTCTAATCACTGTACCTGAAAATTGGCTAAATTACTTCCTTTGAAAATAACTCTGTTCCTTTACACTCACACATGAAACTATTATTTATACTGAAGAGAATAGAAGTTTTCAAGCACAGTGAATCTAGTCATATTGAGTGAATAACCTAGGAGCCATTGTATGTCTACATAGATAAATGAACTTATTAAGAAAAGTAAAATTTTGTAAAACTGAAAAATTTTGTAAAACTGAAAAATACACTTAAATTGTGTGTGTATGTGAAAATTAAACTTGAAAAGGTAATGAATGGAAAAGAAACAGTTTCATAGTGTTTTCATCTTAATACTCAAAGAAACGTGATAGAGAAGGGCACATTATTAGACGCATATTTTTGTAATGAGCTAATTTGTGTGCTGAGTGGTTAGTTTATCAGAGTTCATTAGATTATTAAATGAATACTATGTGAAAATCAAAAAAAGGAAACTTCCCATTTTTAGCTCAGAGTAACAAAGACACTGAAAATCCATTGTTTCACCCTTACCATAAGAAAAAATAGACAAGATTACAAATTAAAGACATTTTTTTTTAAATATTTATTTTTTAGTTGTAGGTGAACACAATAGCTTTATTTTATTTTTATGTGGTGCTGAGGATCGAACCCAGTGCCTCCCGCGTGCTAGACGAGCACGCTACCACTGCGCCATAACCCCAGCCCAAAATTAAAGACTTTTTTAATGCATCAGATAACTGGATTCCCACAACATCCAAATAGATTCTCTAGATTTTCTAAAACAGGTTTTTATAGCTGTTTAAAATTTGTTCTAATTAGTTATATGTGACAGCTGATTGCATTTTGACATATCAGGCATAAATGGAGTATAACTTCACACAAATACACACACAAAAGCTCTATCTCTGGGAAAGAACAAAGAAGATGCTAGAACTACCATTACAAGTAGAGAAGGATCTCGAGTAATTGTGAAGTCCCCACCCATGAGATCCCTGGATACAGTGCCTGCAAAAGACTGCAGCAACATCTGAACATTGAAGAATAATTCCCACAATGATTCTTGCTTGCATAAAACAAGAGTGTGGTACAAATAGCTGCAGAATACAGCCAAGAAAGATTCAAGAGACATGTTCTTTCTGAGATGTCATGAAAAAGAAAAGAAAACAAAAAACAAATGAACAAAGAAAGATAGAAACCAAGGGGTAGACCAGATAGTGAGAAAATAAATTCTGGCATATCATTTGACAATCTAAATTCCAGATATCATTAAAGAAATGTGAAACCTGTGATAAATTAGGATATTCTTAGCAATAACAAGTCAGCCCAGCACCTAACTAGAATTAGAATAACACAAATCTCAGCTTATCAGGTAGCAGAAAAAAGGGAATGTTAGTCACCAAACATAATGACTATGTATCTCAGCATCTATTACTCTATATAAAATGTCCAGTCTTCAAAAAAAAAAAAGTGGGGGGTGTTTAGCAGACATTAAAATAATAGCAACAAAAATCTATGGATATGTGGGCAGAACACTGTGACCAAATGCACTTGTATTTTATTTGTTTTTATTTTTAGGTGGTGCTAATGATCAGACCCAGTGCCTCATACATACTAGACATGCACTCTGCCACTCAGCTATTGCCCCAGTTCTGAACTTGAATTGTTTTAAGCAACCAGCTTATGATAATTTGTTATGGTAGTCACAGAAAAAAAAATACACCCATTAAAATTAAGCAATAACCTACCAAAGTAAAAACCTGTGCTCTATAAAAATTCTATTCAGAGGCTTCAAAAGCAAGATATCGACTGAAAGAAAATATTTTCATACTGTACAACTAACAGAGATTTAGTACCTGAAGCATATAAAGGACTCTCAAAACTTAACAGTAAATCTGGGCACAATGGCCCATATCTGTAATCCCAGCAACTCTGGAGGCTGAGGCAGGAGGATCTCAAGTTTGAGGCCAGCCTCAGTAATTTAGCAAGGCACTAAGCAACTTAGCTAGACCCTCCCTTAAAAAAAAAAACAAGTAAAGAAAAGAAAAAGAGCTGGGAATGTGGCTCTGTGGTTAAACGCCCTGGGTTCTATCCATGGTACAATAAATAAATAAAAATTAAAAAAATACTAAAATTCAAAAGTGCAAAACAGAAAACAGGCTACAGATATAAATAAGCATTCTAGATGAAGAATTTTAAAACTGAAAAGATGTTCAACATCATTAACTATCAGAAATGAGTACTAAACCACAATGAAGTTCATAATAGGTAAAACAAAACAATGGACAAAATAAAAATAACAATACTAAGTGACGGAGAGGATGTTAAAAAAAGCTTGCTCACCCATCCATTGCTGGTGGCAATGAAAAATAATATAGCCACTCTGAAGAAAAAAAAAAGTTTTGTAGTTCCTTGTGAAACAAAACATGCAATTTTCATATAACTAAGCAATTGCATTCATCGGTACCTGTCCAAAAAAATTAACAATTTATATTTACATAAAAATCTGTACACAAATATTCATATTCACTTTACCTATAATAGGAAAATACTGGAAAACAGAGCAATGTCCTTCAACAGATGGATGCTAAAGTGTGGCAAAACATACAACTTACTTGACAAGAAGAAATTAAATACAGATACAAAGAAGTAGGAGGAGAAAGATGAGGAAAGGAAGAAAAAGAAAACAAGAAGAAGGAGAAGGAGAAGGAAACCAAGAAATTATATTAAGTAAAAAAAATGGTCAGTCTCCAAAGTTTACATGTTATGTTGTTTCAGCCATAAAAGTTTATGGAGATTGTCATATTTTAGAATTGGAGAACATATCTATTTTTGTTAGGGTTCAGAGAAGTGGATTAGAGGAGAAGTTGAAGGTGTTATAAAAAACAATAGGAATTCCTGTCATGTGACCTTTCAGTATTTTGACTTTGATGTTGGATACACAAACCTACACATGTGATAAAATTGTTTAGAACTAAGTGCATGCTGATGTGTATAGAGGCACACACACAGAACTGAATACAAGTAAAGATCATGAAACTGGTATAAGATTCATGGACTGTATTCAATTCTGATTTCTTGGTTCTGATACAGACTTGAAAAATTTTTATCACTGCATAAAACTGAGTTAATTTTACACAAGAACTCCTTACATTATTTCTTAAAACTATAGGTCAATCTCCATTTTTATCAATAAAATTTTATTTTAAAAAATTGAAGGAACATTAAGAAAAACAGTGAGGCATTGCCATATGAATAGCCTTGGATAGACAAATAGAGTTCTCAAAACTTTGCAATCTACTCTATTTGTAGCAACTCTCTTTGTACTACCTCCTTTCCTGGTTTATTTTTTATATCATTTATGTAAGTAATTTTTATTTGTGGCTTGTACACTAGTTCCATGATATTAAAAGTTTAATTTTATATTTGTTTATCTGGTGTATCTCTAACATTCAAAATAGTGTGCGGCCCTCTGCAGATGCTCAGTGAACATGTTTTGAATGAACATAAATCAAGCTCTGATGGCTGTATCAGGTCTGTCTACATGTGACTGACCTGAGGCACTACCCTTCATGTTACCCTCATAGTATCCTCCTATAAGTGCTGCTTATAATTTTGCTTGTTTCAACCACCATCTTGGTTTAATTTGTCCATTTATTTTTCGCATTATGCTACGTTCCTTGAATTCAGAGACTATATGTTCACATCACTTCACCGTAGCACCTCCCAGAATGTTCAACATAGTCGGCCCTCAATAAATAGTAATTCAGTAAGTAAGTGAATGGTTCTGACAACAGAGCTTCAGAAGTAATTAACCAACACTCTGAATCCCTCATTTGCACAGTTGAGTTACTATGTTTTAATTATTTACTTTTTGTGGTTCACTGCTTTCATTAAGAAATGGAAGCAATAGAGGAAATAGCATTAAATCCCACTGTCTATTTAGAGACAATGACATGTACTGTCATGCTTGAAGTATGAGTTTATAAAATTAATAATTTCCTAAAAAGCATCTAATAGAATTGCTGATTTGTGGAACATAGTTCTTGCCTAATAGCAGGCAAGAATGGTACCTTCCTTGTGCCAGGCACAATACTAAGGGCTTTACATATATGATTGTATTCAATACACCAAGTACAATCAGGTGTTGTTTTCTCCATTTTTGACATAATAAAATCAAACCCTAGATAAATTAATTTGACTATAGATACAGAGTGAGTATGTGAAAACCTGGGATTGAATCAGTATCTTTCATTTTAATATCCATGTCCATTTCATTTTATTCTGTTTTCTTCCATAGCTGCATGCCAATAAAAGCAGCATATTAAATATTCATGTAAATGAATATTTGTATTTTCCACAACTTACTTATATATTTCATAATTTTTTCCATAAAATTCTAGTTTTAAAAGATGTGTACTTCAAAAATTATTAATCTGAAGAAAGGGCTTCATGTTCTATTCATCAAAAACTGAACAAAACCGTAAATATAAATCCGTGTCTATTCTTTCCTTGAAGATGGTTCCCAAAATTTTTTTTCAGATGCTTTTATTAATTATTCCATTTAACACTAAGTACTTGATATTGATTTTTTTCATGCACAATGGCTGACTTATATTTACCACCACACACTTGGGGCAGCTTAATAAGTAACCTCCTTTATGGAATGATAATTTCCTCAATAATAGTGTCTATCACTCCTGACCAAGGAAATATTAAGCCACAGATACAGATTTTATCAGCAAATGAAATTTGAGACCTAATCTGTTTGAAAAACAAATGCTAAATTATCATAAAGCAAGAAGCAATAAATATTCTAAAATTGTTCCTTGTGCATATTCACATATTTTGATGCAATAGTTATGATTCCAAAATTCTTAAAGCAAAGTTGTCCACCATTGCACATTTGATAAAGTGATTGCTTTCATCATTCATAGATAATCAGAGTCTTTCAAAAGCAAATTCCTAGGTATGATATTCCTTCTTACTATTCATGGTCTGGCTCCATCCTGTCACCCTGAGACAAGCAGCTTGAGTTAACCTACATGCTATCTACAATCTTGCAGTCTGAATGAGGCTGCAGCTTTTAAGTACCTTCCAGGGTCAATTTGTAGGCAAGCAAATCTCTCAAGTGCTGATTTTGCAAGTGACATATAAACATCATTTACTTCCATGGTATTTTAAAGTCATGTCATTAAAAATTCATCTGGGAAGTCTAAGATGGAAAAAAAAAATAAGAACAAGAAGAGCAATGAATTGCAATGAGAAAAATTGGCCCAGTAATAAATGGGCAAGACAGGTCAGACTTCAGTTTACATAAATAGCTTTGCCAAAGGTGGCTTAAAAGGGTAGATGCTTGCTCCTAAATTACTTGCAATTCATCTCCCTTTGAGTTCTGAACTCTTGTAGCAGAGACAAAGAAATTATTTTTTTTTCCAGAACAAATAATCAAGATTTATCTTCTGTGTTTTTCCATGAAGATGAGGACAAACTATGCATCTTCCTTTTTTAATATAGCAACTGCATCTCAAATATGTGTACTAATATTTTCATATACTTGAAATAGCTTATATATAATCACCCTTTACCAAAATTAATGCACTCCATATTCAGATTAAGCTAACAAAAAGTAATGATTCTAATTTGCATTCTGTATTTATTAAAAAGAAAAATTTTATTATCCTAATTAATAACAATGACATACTTCAAGTCTATTTTTAGAGAAATTTGGGAATAAAATTCCTTATTCTCACTCAATCTTTTGTAACTATAAGGGCATAAATTTTCTATATCTATATAACCCTAGAACCTAGTCCTTTATTTGTCTTTTTTATTATTTATTTATTTATTTGGTACCTTCAATCAGGTATAAATGACATTGTAAAAACATACAACTTAAGGGTTTACACCTTGATGATTTGATAAACATATGCATTGTGGTTTATTAATCACAAAATAATTATTTGATTTAATTATTAATAACTAATCAAACTGTTAATTATTATGCTATGTTTTTATCTATCACATCAGATAGTTAGCTTTTTGTGTGTGAGAACACTGTAAGTTTTAAACTTAGTCTTAGTGAACAATACAATGTTGTTAACTAGAATTATATTGTGAATATTAGAGCTCCAAAATTCACTGATCTTGCATAGCCTAAATTTTTTACCCTTTGACCAACACCTCCCCTACCCTCCTACCCTGTCCCTGCCAATCAATATTGTTCTGTTTCTGTATGTCTAACATTTCTAGATTCAATTACATGTAAGTGACACCATGTGGCTAAACCTGTCATACTCTGATCCAGATTTATATATATATAAAATTACCCATTGACAGATACTTAGGTTGTTTCTCTATGTTGGCTGTGGTAAATAATGCTGAAATGAACATGAATGAACAGATATCTATTTGAGATAATATTTCATTTTCTTTGCATTTACACATAAATGTAGAACTACTAGATCATAAGTCAGTTCTACTTATTATTATGTTTTGAGAACCTTCCATCCTATTTTCCTTTTCTCCATATCCTTGCCAACACTAGTTGGATTTTAGTTATTCTGACAATAGCATTCTTAAAGGACAAGATAATATCCCACTGAGGATTTTAATTAGATCTCCCTGATTAGTGAAGTTGAATATTTTTTTATAAATCTGATGGTCATTTATATGTCCTCTTATGGGAAATGTGTGTTCAAATGGTTTTCCTTTTTTCAAGTAAGTTTTTTTTTTCCTATTTTGCTATTGACGTGTGTGAGCTCCACATTTATTTTGGATAACCCTTTGTTAGATTATATGCTTTGTAGATATTTTCTTCCACTTTACAAGTTGCTTTTTTCCCCTATAGGTTGTTCTATCCAATACTATTTATCTATTCTTGTATTTGTTTTTTGTTTTCAGTGTCATATCTAAAATATATCATTGGCAGTCTTGTACCTATCTGTAGGTAAATATCTTTCTCCTCTAAAACCTGTCTGAAAAATCGGGGAAAAATATGACCCTTTCCTTAACCACATAGATTTCAAAGTGAGTTTACTAGCAATATTAAAAATCATAGGAACATAACATCATCAAAGGAATACACTAATTTTCTAGTAACTGACTACATAGAAATGAAGGTGTATGAATTATTTGACAAAGAATCAGCAATAATTATCTTAAAGAAACTATGGTAAACTACAAGAGAACACAGACAAGCAAACAAAAAAAATCCAGAGAAAAATAAAATTTCAACAAAATATAAATTTCAACAAAGACGTAGAATGAAAAAGAACCCAACAAAAGTTCTGAAGCTATAGAACACAATAAATGAACTAAGATCTGATAGAGAACTTCCTCAAAAAATTTAATATAACAGAAAAAAGGATCAATGAAATTATTTGGTCACTTAAATAATTTTAAATTGTTCAATCACAGTAACAACGAATTTTGAAAAGTTAAGAAAATCTGTGTGATTTTTAAGATACGATCAAATATATGCATTGTGAGAGTCTCAGAGGAGCAGAGCAGGACCAAAAAAAAGAAGAAATATTAGCTGGGCATGGTGGCACATGCCTGTAATCCCAGCACTTTGGGAGTCTGAGACAGGAGAATCATGAGTTCAAAGCCAGCCTCAGCAACGGCGAGGTGCTAAGCAACTCAGTGAGACCCTGTCTCTACATACAACACAAAATAGAGCTGGGGGTGTGGCTCAGTGGTCGAATACCCTTGAGTTCAATCTCCCTGGTACCCCCCCAAAAAAGAAGAAATATTTAAAAAACTAATGACAGAAAACTCCCCAAATCTGAGTAGGGAGATTAATACCTAGATCCATGATGTTCAAAAAATCCCAAGTAAACTAAACATCAAGAGATCTTCTATTCCTTTTTTGTGTTTTTATTTTTTCAATATCTATGTCCATAGAATAATATACTAATTTATCTGTTTAATCTTTGATTAATTCATGTCTTGATTTTTTTTGCAGGGTACTGGGGATATTCCACCACTGAGCCACATCCCCAGCCCTATTTTGTGTTTTATTGAGAGATGGGGTCTCACTGAGTTGCTTAGCACTTCACCATTGCTGAGGCTGGCTTTGAACTCACAGTTCTCCTGTCTCAGCCTCCCAAAGTGCTGGGATTACAGACATGTGCCATTGCGGCCGACTACAGATACTCTTAAACTAGTGTATAAGCAAATTGTCATACCCTCTAATCATAAGACCAGAAGTCAGAATTAAGTAGGCTCAGAATCACAGCACCTGGCACATATCTTAATTTTTAAGTGATTATTTCTTTTTTCCTGAAATTGTGATGAAATTTTCACCCTGAGTGTAAGTGGCCCATTTTTTCATTTTAAATAAGATACACCAAGACAGCTAATGCCAACCTCTCTCTAAAAGGTGGGCAAACACTAGTACCACTACACTGTCAGTTCCAAAACAACATTTTGCCTTCAATCCTACATCTGTCTAATAAAAATATATCTCCCTTTTGCACGAGTTTAGGAGTCAATTATTCTCTTTCTTTATGTACCTTTCAGAAACAAGAGAACACTGTCTATATTCCTGGATCCAAGAATAGGTGTCCCTATACAATCACATTTAAAGATTGAAAAGTACATGAAAAACAGGTACCAGTACTTTATTTCTCAGCTGGACACTGCTCAGCCAGGTGACCCAATGACTCATGCCCATATTTCTAGAATAGAATGAGGGATAGCAGTCAGTCATTTTATATTAGTAAAATGTGGCTAGATTTGGGCAGCTGCTCAGGATGAGCAATCAGCCCTTAGGATGCCTTTGATCTTCTCTGTCCCTCAAATCCATGAGTAAAAAATTGTAAGTCAGACAATGCAACAATCACAGTCTGAAAGAATAAGTATTACCTAATATTCAAATAAGATGCCTGCATCTATTTTTTTCTTTTTTGTACTTTCCCTTTGTTTGTCCCAAGAATAGAATAGGTAACTTGGTCCCAGACCAAGCCACTAATACAGCTCTAGTGTGCACAATGGAAAAAGAGGAGATGGATTCTGAGTTGTGTATAAAATTACAGCTTTGAGCACAAACAGAACATTGTTTTGGAGGATAGCTACAAACATAAAGATCCTGGGAAGATAATAAACAAACACATGAAAGGGAATTGGATGGGACACAACAGAAATTGTTAACAAATGAAAATAACTACATGCTTAAAATCCAAGAGTTGCCTGGCACAAGTGGCACATACCTATAATCCCAACAACTCAGGAGGCTGAGGAGGCTGAGGCAGAAAGATTGCAAGTTTGAGGTTAGCACACAGTAACTCACTGAGATAATCAGTGACTTATCAAAACTCTGTATCAAAATAAAAACTAAAAAGGACTGGGGATGTGGGTTCCAGTATCAGAAAATTTTTAAAAAAATTTATTAATAGAAATTCATAAATTTGATATATTTGAGTTTATCCAAGTATTTTTTGAGTGGTTTCCGTGTAATCAACACCAGTATGGCCCCAGGAAGTTAGCATGGGTCATAACAGAGAAGAATTGAGTGTAATGAGATTTCAGGCTGATAGATCTCATCTCTGAAAGCTTCTCTAACTCTCACAATTGGGCAGAATTAATTCCTCCATTTTCTGCTATCCCAAACCATGTCTTTATACAGCTAGGCAAATATTTATTATGCTTAAATTTATAATATATATAATTGAAGTTATGTAACCTATGTGATTGAAACCACTCCTTATTTTACAGATTCTTTTTTTTTTTTTTTTTGGTACTGGGGATTGAACTCAGGGGCACTCAACCACTGAGCCACATTCCCAGGCCTATTTTGTGTTTTATGTAGAAACAGGGTCTCACTGAGTTGCTTAGTACCTCAACATTGCTGAGGCTGGCTTTGAACTCATGATTCGCCTGTCTCAGTCTCCCAAAGTGCTGGAATTACAGGCATGTGCCACTGTGCCCGGCTACAGATACTCTTAATCTAGTGTAAAAGCAAATTATCATACCCTCTAATCATAAGACCAGAAGTCGGAATTAAGTAGGCTCAGAATCAACTCTGGCATCTCTGAATATTTTAATGTAGATAATTTATTTGAGTCTCTTTCTCCTAAAACAACAATAATAGTCTCCAAAAGTTGTTATGATTATATATATATATATTAATATATACAATATACCAGCTACTGAACAGTGGGTTTTCACAATGACTAATTCTTTCCATGTCATTCATATATTTTCCCAGCCCAAATTATTAAATAATATATAATAATATGGCATATTCTATGATAATGGTATATGATAATATTATGCTACTATCATCAAATAGTGTTCATACATCTAATATTTATTTATTTACCTTCTTTAAATAATCCTGTCTGCATTTTTCACAATAATTATCTTATTTTTGGTTTAACCTTTCTGTTAAGAATATGTGACCCTTAGTTTGTCTTATGCACTTCTCATTTTAATACCCTAGCTTATCAGAGGCATATTTAGGTGATCAAGATGGGTTTGTAGCTATTCTCCCTTTTACTCCACACACCAATTACATGTAAGTTTGCAGTCACATTCACAACTGTAGCACATACAGCCTTCTGTGAGTAACGTTGTTCTTAAAGTTCTATTATTCTGAAGGTTGAGATAGTTTTCTGAACTATGAAAAGTTTAAAAATATATAATATTTATATATAATATTAATGTAATATATGTAAAATTATACATAATACTTATATATGCATCTATAAATATATTTATGAATATGTGTATTATGAACTGTGGTAGTACATGATTACTTTTTGTCAAACTTAATCTTTGCTAAAATGTTTTCTCCAGTTACTGAGAATTAAGCAATTACTCCATTTATCATTTTATTTTTTTTTATTTTTTTTTCTTTAATCCGAAGCTTTAATTAAATTCTTTTTTTTTCCATTTTTATG